>JANAVB010005156.1:0-22500 GCA_029216955.1 Iris pallida
ATTACTAACTAATATTAATTCTAATAATTATATAATATTAATAATGTAATTATATAATAATAATGATAATATATTCACTAAAATATATACAGCCCTTTTTCCCTTGTTAAAATAATAATAAAATAATAATAATAATAGTAATAATAATAATAATAATATATATCCAAATCCCTTTGTGCAGCACTCCTTCCCTAAATCAAAACGGTGAAGGAGAGAGAAAGAGGAATAATCGAGAGTGCGAAAGAGCGGAGAGGAGATGGGCGTTCACCTACAGGAGGTGGCTTCGGCGTGGTCGGGCGCTCACGGAGGACGGCGAGGATCGGAGGGTGACCCGCGGAAGGCTCTGCGCCTCGGGTCGGAGAATGGAGCTCGGGGGGGGTTTTACCAGCGTCGGCAGCGCAGCTGGCGGTCGGCGCACTGAAGGCAGAGTTATGACGGCTTCGGAGGGGATCAGCGGAGGCGGATGGGCGCACGGCGCCGGCAGCGAGGAAATCTCGCCGGAGAGCAGAGGCTTACTGAAGGGGTTCCGGTGTTCGGCTTCAGTACTGTGCCGGACGGCGCTTGGCGGAGGGGACGACGTCGGCGAGGTGGGTGCACGGAGGTAAGGGTTTTCCCTTCCCTTTCTGAGTGGTGGTGGTGCTGTGGTTTTTGTAGTGCCCCGACCCACAAGATGCCTTATGATGGATGGTTGGTTCGATGAAGCCTTGTTGGACTTGGGATTATGCGAAGGATCGCTTGGAAGACTATGCGATCGTGGCGGAAATCGTCCTATGAATGTGAGTAGTGTTGAACCCTTCAAAGATCCTTTAGCTTCACGCTTAAAATAAGGATGAGTATGCTATGTTCCTAGTTGAGTTTGTTCAATAACACCTTGCATGGAATTTGAAAGATAATGAAAGATAATAATCACCTGAACGTAAACTGTTGTGGCTAGATGAATTGTATGCTTGTACGCTGTTGCGATGAATTACATGACAGGTGAAGGCAAAGTCCCAAATACTTGGGCAGGTGAGTATATTGAGCTTTGGCTCAATGAATAGATGGCAAAACAGATGTTAAGACCCAAGAACTGGGCAGTGAGTATGCTTAATTTGCATTCGAATGAATGTATGCTAAACAGATGCTAAGTCCCAAGATTGGGCGGTAAGTACATTGAGTTGGTTGGAAAGATATGGCAAAAGGATTGGGTAACAACATTCTAGTATCCTGTCGCCGATGTAGAATGTTGATCCCACTAAGACCCTGGATGGGCAGATGATAATGTGAGCATTGGCTCAAGGCAAGATGGCAAGATGGATGAGAACGATGGTTTTGCTTAGTTTTTCTTATCATGCATTATATGTTTTCTTCTTAGATAAGTTGCATATAGTTGCATGGTCATGGACAACTTGTCGACAAGGTTTCGTTCCTCGAACGGTATTCCCTGGGCCATGGAACCCGGTTCGTCCTAGGGGGAACAAGGATGGTGTCGATGTACTGACATCGGGATTGCAGGACTTGCAGTGGGGGCTTGCTACCGCCCACTGAAAGGACGCTGAAATCCCATGGTGCTGAAGTAGTAGCACGGTGTTTCGGAAACCTCCCATGGATTCGCACCCCATTTGGAGTTAGCCGTTCACCAGAAGATGATCCAAGATGGCGTGTCGCCAGTGACCTTCATATAGATAGGTCCAGTGCTAATGATGTCTTATGCAGGCAGAGTAAGTTATTACTCAAATACAGGGAAGGATATCGGCTGTTGGTAAGAATCACCCGAACGGTGATATTCATATTGAATCATGATATTGTTCCTAACAATGTCTTGTGCAGGCAGAGTAAGTATTATAATTGTACAGGGATGGCTACACGACCGTGGGTAAGAATCACCAAAGGGTGATAACTGCATGCTTTAAATTATATTGGCTATGAGATTTGCATGCTTTACTTCCTGTCGGCTATAACATGAAACTGACCCTAAGGCAACGAGAAAGACCACTATTAATAATGTGCTATAACATGATTACTTAGTGTTGTCTTCTTAGGTGAGTTGGGCCAGCACCGCTCGCCAGTACATTGATGATGTACTGACCCACGTTGTGGGCAATATTACAGGTGTTTGCTTGGGGGAAATCCTGTGAATCAGTGCTTGGCATCGATGAATCGGATGGGTGTGCAGAAACTCTTCTTTCAAGACGATGTCTTCTGCTATACGGGACATAATGTATGGAACAGTGGAACTCAGATGTACCAGTGAGATTGTAGCCAAATTGGCAAGTCATTGTAAAGAAGTCGTTATATTCATTTGTAGCCTAAAGGGCAAGTGTATACATTCAGTTGGCTATTCAAGAGTCTTGTATTCAGTTGTAAACTCTATATTCCGCTGCAAGTCATGTAATCCATTTTGAATATCAATAAAGAGATACATTTCTATCTAAATTGTGTAACTTCAATTTATCTGTTTGGATCCGCTGCGTTGTCGATGTTTTCTGAGAATTACCAGGAACTGTAATGGTTTTGCCTTGTACAAGTGCAATCTAGACTTGTACGGCATCACGCCCAGTGGCTAGTTTTCGATCCTCCGGGATCGGGGCGTGACATAATGGTATCAGAGCACGGCTTTACGTCCTTGAATTCCTATTCGATTTGTTTCGAATCAATGTTGCTACTAAGATGATTCTAAGCTGCTTCCGCGATGATTCAAAGATTGCTTCCACGATTATTCAAAGTTGCTTCCGCGGTGAATCAAAGTTGCTTCCGCGAATACTTAAAGTTGCTTTTGCGATGAAATCAAAGTTGCCTCTTTGATGATTCATAGTGCTTCTACGATTGTTCTGTGTTGCTTCCAAACTATTCTAAGTTGTTCCCTTGACTGAAAGTCCGTTGATCATTCTAACCTCTCACTGGGTGTTCCATACAATAAGTCTAAATATGTGGGCTGTGATATGTGTGCTTTGTTGAATTTCTAAAAGATACCAAAAAGATTAACAATGATGCGATGCTATAATAAGTTTGTGATATATGCTGGATGTCTTATGTGTGGGATTCTTTGGAGTCGATTGTTATGCAGCAATCGACAGTGGGTGATGGCATGGTATGTTGGAACAGTATGTTCATGGATTTCAGTGAATGGGAATCGATAGAATCTTGAGTCGATATTTGTGGTCAGCATAACCACTGCAGGATGGATTGTCCATGTTAGACGTTGGTTTGATGTGAGAAGGAATATTGTGTTTGGAATGGCTTGAGCTCTGGGTAGTATATTACATATACCCTTGTCGTGATAAGATGTCCCTTGACCCTTGATGTGTCTATGATTTTGTGATTGCTTACCTATAAGGTATTGGGTGGTATCGAATCATAGTTGAGCTTACGATGATACATGACGGCTAGGAATGTCCCTTGATGATTAAGTTCGGATGACCCGTTACGAGATTTTGATGTGTTCAGATGAACCATCGCTAGACCTTGTCGGTTAGCATTAAGTTGGGTAATAAGAGAATTGAGAATATAAAATGATGACTTGGTTGGGAATGAAATGAGTTTCAGATTCAAGCGAGTACTTGAATCAGTTGGATAAAAGGATTGTAGGCTTGGTAACAATAGTGTGGTGTTGCTATCGAAATATTTTGTGGGAATAACTATGGACCGAATATTGAACGATGTTGGAATTGAGTGAAAGAAATTGCATGTTGGATATCGATAGAATTGATGGTAATGTTAGACGCTTATCGGGATGTTGCGAATGATTTAGAAGATGCAGAGAGTTGCATCGACGACCGAAAAGTTAGAGAATGGGCTTGTGGAATAGATTGATCTTAGCACGTGGTGCAGTGTGCTTGAAGGAAATTGATGTCCCGAATTAACAAGTTATGACCCTTGACTATTTTGAGGCATAGAGAATGGGTACTTGTCCCCTGACGTACGAAAGAGTAGATGTTCCTTACGAGAGTCGAATGGCTGGAACACAAATAAGTATCGAGGTGCAGCGATATGTAATAGACCATGTCGGTAGATGATGTTGTCGCTTGAATAACAAGTTTGGTGGAATATAGAATTGTTGGATTATGACTTAGCCGATGAGTTATGTCATGTCCACTAAGATGACCGATATATGATGCGAGATGATTGGTGCTATAGAGATTGGATTGGTGCATGAATAGTAATCTTCTTATGAAATCAGAAGGAGATGATACAAAACTAATATTGATGGTTAACGTGAATTGCTAAGAGATGTCCGTGTTGGTGTTAGAAAATTTATAAATGATGCCTCGGAAGAAATATAATTATAGTTGCCTGATTTTGTTGGTTAAAAGAGTACGGACCGTATCGATGATCTAAGAATATGGGAAACGAATATGTCGCGAAGAGACCGTAGGAAAGAGATCATAAGTGATAAAGTATTGAGATAACAATGTCGGATGATGATTCAGAATAGTTGACCCGATTGAATAGACATATGAGTATGATATGAGGATACAAGTCGGATTGAACAAGTGATGCTATGTCTATGCAAATGGAAATTGAAAGTTGAATATTCTATTGAGGAGTTTTATATGATAGCTTCGAGATTGACCCATAAAATTATTGGATAGAATTGTCGGATAGATTTGGTCGGTTGCGGGTAAGTCTAGAATGAGACTTCGTTGGGTATGACTCGAGTATGAGTACGGGTAGAAAGACTTGACCCTAGATTGTTGGCTAGTTGCCTAGATTGTCGGTTGGTTGCCTAGACTGTTGGCTAGTTGCCTAGATTGTCGGTTGGTTGCCTAGACTGTTGGCTAGTTGCCTAGATTGTCGGTTGGTTGCCTAGATTGTTGGCTAGTTGCCTAGAGTGTCGGTTTGTTGCCTAGATTGTTGGTTGCTTGCTTAAGTCTCAGATTGGTTGGCTATGTTCTTCAGTTGTCCGTGTTGGGTATAAGTTCATAAGATTGGGTGGCGTCCCATGTCCCTAAGTTGGTCAGACCATAGAGTTGCCCTATGTTGAGAATTGGTTGCCTCTAAGATAAGAGATAAGTATGTCCCTGATAGCTACTCATCTCATATGGGTTAGCTGAATGTCTGGTTTAGCTTAGATTAGCTGACCGTAGAGACTTGATTGTATGCTAAGTTGACTATTGGAAACCGTAGGATGTCCCTATTGGTGTTGCGTGAGTATAGTTGGAATGAATAAGATGTGATAGAAGGTAGGCTTCAGGATGGAATGGATATTTGGGAAATTTTGATGTTATAATATTGGATGGGATAACGGATCATGTTGGTTTCGGAAATTGAGTTGCCTTGGTTAAAATGTTGGGAATTGTTAGAACTGGTTGATTGGTTGATTGATATTGAGCCTTCAAAATTGTTGGTAGTGCTTTGAGATGGTTGGAATAATTTCATTGACCGGATCAAGATTGAGGATAAGTGTAATGACGAAATTGGATAGTGCATGTAGCCGAGATCGGCGAATGTGAATATGAATGACCCTCTGAATTAATGTTGCTGGAATATGATAGTTGCCTATACGAGAGGATAAATATGTTGGCTTGATCAATACGAGAAAAATGTTGGAGTACAACAAGAAATATTACTAGAGTGGGATGATGGTACAATTTGATGGATGAATCAGGATCGAGAGAATTTATGAGTTACAAACAATGTGTATGGATGCGATCGATGATGAGTACAAGATTTGACCGATGAGAATCGGGGTATCGAAATAAATGTTGCTATGGGATTTATCAACTTTGGTGGCATGGATGACAATGAACTTGAAAGGAATACTTGATACATCTAATTTTGAATATTTTGAAATGTTGGATCGGTTGAGGAAAATGTCTTGATTTGAATTGGCAACATCTATTGTGTCATCAATTGGTTGGAGTATCGAATAAACAAAGTGGGATTATACGAGATGCTCAAAAAGAATTACTGATGTTCGAAAAGGAAGATTACACCGTAGCTCGTTCGCTTTCTCTATCACTGAACTTGGCTGAAGTGCATGTATTTCGGGGACGCCTAAAATATGTGTATGATTCCAACTAAGTGGTATGCTGAATTCAAATGAAGCCACGGAGAGGATTATCATGTGCTAAAGATTTGCACGAGTGTCGGAGGAAAGATCAAAGATAGTAAACTATGTTGAATCAATTGGGATGCTGTAACGAGACGGTATATTACTTGAAATCAATCGAGAGATTGCGAAGAAATATTAAATGGTGCAAGTTGATTGTTGAGAAGTTTCATGAAAAGCTTGGTTGAAGTTTTGGGGATGAGTTTTGTTTTAAGTTTCGAGGACGAAACTTTTTCTGGGTGGTATATATTGTAGTGCCCCGACCCACAAGATGCCTTATGATGGATGGTTGGTTCGATGAAGCCTTGTTGGACTTGGGATTATGCGAAGGATCGCTTGGAAGACTATGCGATCGTGGCGGAAATTGTCCTATGAATGTGAGTAGTGTTGAACCCTTCAAAGATCCTTTAGCTTCACGCTTAAAATAAGGATGAGTATGCTATGTTCCTAGTTGAGTTTGTTCAATAACACCTTGCATGGAATTTGGAAAGATAATGAAAGATAATAATCACCTGAACATAAACTGTTGTGGCTAGATAAATTGTATGCTTGTACGCTGTTGCGATGAATTACATGACAGGTGAAGGCAAAGTCCCAAATACTTGGGCAGGTGAGTATATTGAGCTTTGGCTCAATGAATAGATGGCAAAACAGATGTTAAGACCCAAGAACTGGGCAGTGAGTATGCTTAATTTGCATTCGAATGAATGTATGCTAAACAGATGCTAAGTCCCAAGATTGGGCGGTAAGTACATTGAGTTGGTTGGAAAGATATGGCAAAAGGATTGGGTAACAACATTCTAGTATCCTGTCGCCGATGTAGAATGTTGATCCCACTAAGACCCTGGATGGGCAGATGATAATGTGAGCATTGGCTCAAGGCAAGATGGCAAGATGGATGAGAACGATGGTTTTGCTTAGTTTTCCTTATCATGCATTATATGTTTTCTTCTTAGATAAGTTGCATATAGTTGCATGGTCATGGACAACTTGTCGACAAGGTTTCGTTCCTCGAACGGTATTCCTGGGCCATGGAACCCGGTTCGTCCTAGGGGAACAAGCATGGTGTCGATGTACTGACATCGGGATTGCAGGACTTGCAGTGGGGGCTTGCTACCGCCCACTGAAAGGACGCTGAAATCCCATGGTGCTGAAGTAGTAGCACGGTGTTTCGGAAACCTCCCATGGATTCGTACCCCATTTGGAGTTAGTCGTTCACCAGAAGATGATCCAAGATGGCGTGTCGCCAGTGACCTTCATATAGATAGGTCCAGTGCTAATGATGTCTTATGCAGGCAGAGTAAGTTATTACTCAAATACAGGGAAGGATATCGGCTGTTGGTAAGAATCACCCGAACGGTGATATTCATATTGAATCATGATATTATTCCTAACAATGTCTTGTGCAGGCAGAGTAAGTATTATAATTGTACAGGGATGGCTACACGACCGTGGGTAAGAATCACCAAAGGGTGATAACTGCATGCTTTAAATTATATTGGCTATGAGATTTGCATGCTTTACTTCCTGTCGGCTATAACATGAAACTGACCCTAAGGCAACGAGAAAGACCACTATTAATAATGTGCTATAACATGATTACTTAGTGTTGTCTTCTTAGGTGAGTTGGGCCAGCACCGCTCGCCAGTACATTGATGATGTACTGACCCACGTTGTGGGCAATATTACAGGTGTTTGCTTGGAGGAAATTCTGTGAATCAGTACTTGGCATCGATGAATCGGATAGGTGTGCAGAAACTCTTCTTTCAAGACGATGTCTTCTGCTATACGGGACATAATGTATGGAACAGTGGAACTCAGATGTACCAGTGAGATTGTAGCCAAATTGGCAAGTCATTGTAAAGAAGTCGTTATATTCATTTGTAGCCTAAAGGGCAAGTGTATACATTCAGTTGGCTATTCAAGAGTCTTGTATTCAGTTGTAAACTCTATATTCCGCTGCAAGTCTTGTAATCCATTTTGAATATCAATAAAGAGATAAATTTCTATCTAAATTGTGTGACTTCAATTTATCTGCTTGGATCCGCTGCGTTGTCGATGTTTTCTGAGAATTACCAGGAACTGTAATGGTTTTGCCTTGTACAAGTGCAATCTAGACTTGTACGGCATCACGCCCAGTGGCTAGTTTTCGATCCTCCGGGATCGGGGCGTGACAGTTTTTGGGGCGGACGTCGCTGGTCGCGGTTGATTCTATGGATTTCGGGGATGGTGGTGGTGGTGGTGAAGTCTTCGTCGAGGGAGCGGGTGCTCGGATGCTGGTAGTAGCGGTCGAGACGGCGGGGAGGTGATGGCGATGGACGTGATGGTGTGGTATGGCTACAATGTTGGTGGCGACGGAGTTGCCGGGTTTTGGAGATAACGGAGGTGGTGGCAGGCTGGGGAAGACGGGTCGTGTGATGGTGGTGGTAGCCTAGATGGAGGTTGGGAGTATGGCGGAGTGGCAGAAAGGTCCGGAGGTTGGTCGGACTTCGTACGTGCGGGTGGTGAGAGATGAGGTGGAGATGGAGTTGCTGGCATGGTGATGGTTCGGATTAGGGTTAGGGTTGTGTCGCGATGATTGTCGTGTCCTGTGTGACACGGAGAATAAAGGGATATGGTGTCCGGTGTGTCGGACACGGGTGATAATATTGTATATATAAAATCGATCATAGTGGAAATGAAGGACACCGACACGGTACACAACACCTTTGTGGAGAGAATTTGTTGTGTGGAAAAAAATATGGATGAGTACCTCTCCTTATATAGGAGGTGGGAATTCCCCGTTGGATAGCGATTAGGAAGGATTTAAAATCCCCTATAAATAATATCATATAAATTTAAATTCGATTTAAACTTGAAATCGTTCTAATCCAAATTTAAATCATAGATAACTCTCCATTAAATTTAAACTCCATTTAAAATAAAAGCTTTTCCAATATAATTTATCATAATTAATTAAATTTAAACCAAAACAATATTTTAAAATAGTTTTTCGGATAATAAAATATTAATATTAAATAAATTTCGATAATAGAATAAATTTATATGTCTTTTAAAAAATAAACATTTGCATAAACCTCGTTTTTAAATTACTATTTATAAAACTTCCATGATGTAAAATAAAGTTTTGGAAATTCCAAATGCGGCGCATTTTACAACTTTAAGTAATCAAAAATAAATATTTATTATTTGAAAATTCAAGCTTCTAAAATAAAAATTTTTTTTACAAAGATGTGTACCTCGCATATATTCGCACTCGACGAGGCATATGAAAATATTGAGTTCATACGCGACGTATAATACGACTATGCGACGTACAAATACCAAGTAAAAATTTTAAATACTCAATTTATATAAAAAATTTAAAATAAAAATTTAGGGGGTTTACAGTGTTTGACTCCACTACTTCATCGGAGATTTCATCGAGAGATTGGAATATTTTGGCATCGGATGAGCTGCTAGGAAATCACCTAACGCTTGGCCTTTTACTGCCTTCTGAGGAATGAACAACATATCGTATGGAGTCAACAACATTGTCCATGTAGCTAAACGGGAATTGAGGGAACCCGATTTAGTCATAAGTATTCTGAGAGGATTGACTTTAGATATGATATGGATAGTCTGCCCAGACACATAGTGGCGCATCTTCTGGATAGCAAATACCAGTACAAGGCATTCCTTTTCCACAGGTGTGTATCTGTGCTCGGCACCCACCATTGTGCGGCTGAGATAGTAGATTGCCTGTACATGGCCGCCCATTCTTCTAAGCTAATAGGGCACCGAGGGAATGGTCCATAGCACGGACATACAGTAAGAAGGGCTTCCCCATTATTGGAGCTACCAATACTGGGGGGCTTGTGAGATACTTTTTGATGTCGTCGAATGCGCGTTGACATTGTTCAGTCCAGATGAAAGATACGCCTTTCTTCATGAGCTGTGTGAACAGTTGACATCTTCCAGAAAGGTTCGAAATGAATCGTCTGCTGTAGGCTAGCCTTCCTTGTAGTCCGCTAGCTCTTTAAGGTTTCTTGGAGGATGCATATCGAGGATAGCCTTCACTTTCTCCGGGTCAAGATGTATACCCTTTGAAGTGATAAAAAAACCCAAGGAACTTGCCGCTGGAGACTCCCAGAAAAGACTTAGTTGGATTAATCTTGAGTTGATGTGCACGTATTAGTTCGAATTGCCCTTAAGACGACTTTTAACTGTGATATCATTTACGTTGCACTCCACTGTTTTGCGTAAATGATCACAAAAATTGTTTTCATGGCTCGCTTGGTTATGTTTCCCTTATATTTTTCAATCCGAAGGGCATCACCGTATAGCAGTATACCCGCAACGGTGTTCGAAAAGATGTGCTTCTCATCGTTAGGGAACATCTTGATCTGGTTGTAGCCTGAGAACTCGTCCATGAAGGACATCCGCTCGAAGTCGCAAGTATTGTCGATCATTTCGTAGGTGATCGGTAGAGAGAACTCGTATTTCGGGCATGCAGAGTTCAAATTACGGTAATCGATACAGACTCGAATTTTACCATTCTTTTTTATAACTGGAACAATGTTGGCAACCCAGTCAGGGTGTTATTCTTCACGAATGAATTCACTGGCAATGAGCTTCTTGACTTCATTCTCGATGGCCTCCATGACATCTGGTCGGAATTGTCGTTGCTGCTGCTTCACTGGCTTAGCTTTAGACGAAATATTAGGTGGTACATGGCGACTTTAGGGTCCAGGCCTGGCATGTCTTCATAGCTCCATGCAAAGACGTCGATGTATTCTCTTATAAGCGGTATAAGATATCGTTCATCGCCAGATAAACTTTTGCTGATGAAGATTGGTTTAAAAGATGATTCATCTCCTAAATTGACTTAGATGACTTAGTCTTCGGTAGGTGGTTCACGTTGTTCGAAACACAGCTTCCACCTAGTATCCATCTTTTGAGCCTGTTGTTCAAGCTAGATCGATTGGACATTGTCTATAATTTAGTCAACTGAAACGATGTTGACGGACAGAGTTGCTTTGAACATGTCGCCAATGCTGGAGTCTGAGTCCCAGAGGCAGGAATCAGAAGAATGAGAACAACGATCTGCTTCATCATTTGATCTTTCGGGAGTTATTGGAGGAGTGAATAACCCAAACCAAACCGTTTTGTTGATAGTAGTTCGAGAATTTGTCAGGAGGAGCAAAGTGACGTATTGGCAACCGTCGTCCCCGGCCGTAGTTTAGCCCTGGTCGCTTTTGATGTCATATCCCATGTTTTGGATGATATTCTTGGCCTGCCAACTATATTAGAAAAGCTGCATTTTTAAAGAGTCATAGTCAGCTTCTGTTCCGGAACAAACTTTCTTTTGCTAATTATTCGACCGAAGATGATTAGTTCTGCAACCTTCTTTCTGGCTGGAACGATGAAGTAGTGGATATCTTCTGGGTAAACTTTTTCTTGCAGATGAGGCATCGTGATCGGCATGCAGAGGTGTGGTCCTATGCCATTCTCTATAGCGTATATCGTATCTATGTGGTGGTTTATAGATTGATAGACATCGGAGTAATTCGAAGATAAACCTTTACTAAGAAAATATGCAAGTTCTTCTTCAGGGATAACATCATCCGCTGAAGGTACACTATTATGAGTATTGATAAACTCAATAAGGGGATCATCATCTGGAAGAGGAGCCACAGTCTTGGCCAAGTTCACCATATAGGGTAATCTTCAGGATTGGGAGGACGGACTTCAGCAGGTTCCACTCAAGGTATCTTACGGAGAGTGATGGTCAATGGTTTGACCTTATCAGGGTTCTTCTTTTTCATCCAGATTGTGAGTGGCTTCGGAGTACTTTTGGAGTAGTACGTCCTTTGACTCTGATAATCAGGGGACCATCGTTGGAGGATGAACTTGCTTCAGCTTCATCGCCAGCTTCGTTTTCGTCATCCTTGGAGGGCTGAGATTGGTAAAGTACCGAATCTCCATAGTAGGCTTCGATACCCTTAAAAGGATTGACATCGACAAACTTCGTCTTTACGACGCCATCGCTGTTGATGTACTTGAAGCACTGGTAAAGTGTGGAAGGAACGATCATGTTCTTGTGTATCCACGGACGTTCCAACAATATTGTATGATACATTGGCATCGATCACATAGCAAGAAACCTCTGTTCGGAGATCATCGATCTGGCACTTGAGACGGATCTTGCCCAGCGGGTGGCTTCTCCCAGCATTGAAAGCCATGATAGTTGTATTGGTTGCAGATAGCATATGCAGAGGGATTCCTAGAATTTGAAGCAATCTTCTAGGAATGATGCTGAGGGAAGAACATGGATCGATGTGCATCCATCACTTATAATCGCCCCGATATACCCTATATAGTACAGAGGTCTATCATGACAATTATTTTTTAGCATGTCCTCCTGTGAAAAGGTAATATTAGACACCACTTCCATAGTACTGTGGCAGTGGGGACAAAAGACAGGGTCTTCAGCGGGAGCTTTGATTTCAGCAAGATAAGCGTCGGCATGTAGTAATGCCTCACTTAAGGCCTTCTACGTTTCTTTGGAGAGTCGCAATAGATCGAACAGATACAACCTGGCAAGTGTATTAGCCAGCTGTGCCAGTATGTCAAAGTTGTAGGGCCGATCCATGCCTTCGGGCTGGCGCCTTCAGAGACTTGTCAAATTACGTCTCCTTCTGCTTGGCTTTGTCGGTAGTTGAAGGCTTAGATGGGCCGGCTTCTGAACTTATGAGGGTAGCAGGAGCTTGAGAAGGTACTGCTTCTTCTTGTGCGGGGTCGTAAGTCCGTAGGTAAGCCTTCCCTGATCGCGTCTTGCCAGATAGAACTTCGTAGATGGGAGAAGACACCATATGATATGACTTGTATTTCGTGCCCCTTTTTGCTTTAGGAGATACCACCCCCTATGTCACTTCTTGCACAAGCTCCGGATAGACCTACATGATCTCACCACGTTCAGTCGTTAGTGGTACCAAGGTTGAGTTACGAGCTAGCGGCAGGTTGACGACTTCCATTATTGCTTTGGGGATCAGGATCACGCCATCTGGGACTTCTATGGAAGAAAATTCACCAAACTGAAGAGAGATCATGTTAGAAGATACGACCTTGTCTTCAGCTTCGAGGTTGATCATTTAGTTGTCGATAAGTTGTTGCATCTTCTTCTTCAGGATGATGCAATCCTTAGTAGAGTGATGCACGTACTAATGATAAAGACAGTACTTAGGATCGTTGAGTTAGTTCGCCTCTGCACGACGTCGTGGTGGAGGCAATTTCAGTTTGTTATCCTTCGTCAATGTGTAAAAAATAGTGATGACATCGTCTTCATCAAAGGAGAAGGTCTCCTTAGGCTTATCAGAGGCACCCTGAGAATTGGAAGCTCCCTTGGAAGTGTCGACCTTCAAGACTTCTTTCCGTTTACCTCCACGGACAGGGATAGTTTGAGGATGCTTGCCTTTGTCTTCAGATTTGGGTGTTTTCAACCCCAGTAGGTCCAAATTATGAATATCGTTTTCAGCAGCATCAGCGGCCCCAATAAAAGCGGCCCATGTATCATACTTATGTATACCCAAACAGAACTTCAGTGTAGGAAGGAAGTTATGTCGACAAGTATCCATAAGTTCTGAGTCTGGTATGTCGAAGGGTATCTTCAATACAAGCCGCCTGAAGCGTTCGATGAAAGCAATGACAGACTCAGTCCTCCTTTGCTTGGTCTCGATAAGGGTGGACATACTAACATGCATGCCACTCTTATAAAACCTGTTGAGGAACAACCTCTACAAGTCTTTACAAGAATTGATACAACCGTTAGGCAGACTGCAGAACCATTCAAAAGCTACCCCCCTGCAAGGTGCTAATAAATAGCTTTGACAAGAACGGATCATCCCTGGGTAAGTGTAGAGTCTGCGTGTTGAAGTATGTCATGTGTTGACGAGGAGAAGTCATCCCGTCAAATAAATTTAGCGCCAGCGGCTTGTAGTTATGAGGGCAAGTAGCATTCTCCTATTCAGGAGGATAAGGTTGAGATATCCTCATCTTCTAAAGCTCATCTTTGTGTGAGATGGTGTCGAGACGGGCAACCAGAGAATCAATTGCGTCATGTTGATTGAGCAGGTATTGGAAAATGGCTGTTGTACGGTTACCAAGCGTCGTTGGTGAAGGACCAACCCAGCATTTGTACGATTTGGAGGAGACGCAACAGAATGATACTCCTTTTGTAGTGGAGGAGGGTTGTTGCTATGAGCCGGACTAACATGAGCCGATACATTTTGTTGAGGTGGAGGAACAGCCCCAGCAGCTTGGATCGCCATGATACTGGTAAGCATATCAGTGATCTTGGCAAATGCTGTTTCAAGATCCTCTAGCCGTTTGCTGGTCTGATCACTTCTTCAGGTCTTTCTCCTCCGCCATGTATGTAGTAAAATACGAGGATAAACAGAGGAAACAGTACAACTAGTGCTGATATTGTCTGTCTCTGAGTTGACAAGTCCCTCATCTTTAGGTAGGGGAGGTAGATAGTCGCCATCAGACTCGGAGAGATCGTCGTCCTCTGGATGGCTACCCCCAGTGTGAAGGTCGTCCGCTTTGGATTCTGAGGGAACACTACCCCCAGCTTGGGAGTCTTTATCATCAATACAGAATCTCGCCTTTGATCGAGTACACATATAGACTCCTTCAGATGTGACAGCCTGCTGGCCATCTGTTGGTAGACTTTGTCTCCTTCTTCTCGCGGAACTGAGAGAGAAAGTAGGGTTCGTGGTCCACCATCTTTGATCGGGGCTTCCGTAAGGGGGACCCCATGAAGCCATATTGGATGAAACATACAGCGACTTTTCATCGTCAGAGAAATGCAGTCGTCGAAACACGGAATGCCTCTGAGGCACTTTTATGCTTTGGAGTAGCAACGGTTGATGACAATACTGGTGCACGTATCTGCACCATGAATTACTGTGTCCTCTCTCGCTTTACGCTTATGATTTATCATGTCACGTAAGTCAACGAAAGGAAGTTTTGCCTTAAAACCCATGTCACATGCATCGCCGAGCTTTGCATGTGGGTTTGTAAGGAGAGTTGGCGCATCCAGACTTAGTTCACGTGCAGGGGCAACCCCCACACCAAAGTTCTGTGATGTCCTTGAAGACAACCCCGTGATATACGCTTTGGGGCCTGTCTTTTTGCTGTGGGAGCATAGGCCCTGGAGTTTACCTGTGGGTGCATGCTTCTTGCCATCATGTCTGAACTTCTTCGATGTGGGCACAAAGTATGGGTCGGTTGAGCCTGGGCGCATGGCCTTAAATGCATGACCCTGGATGCCCAATCTGTCGAAGACAGAAGCCTTCTGATTAGAGTTATGCACCCACACACCCTCTTGGGCGCATAGCTTTGGGCGTATGCTTGGTGGAGCAGTGTTGTTTTCTTCCAGCTTCGCCTTCTTCATTTGTGAACCTCGCTGGGCTTGCCCAGTGTGTTGAACACTCCGATTCTTGGCATCATAGTAGTTTTCTTTGCCAAGTCTCGAGCGTTGAACACTCTGTTGTTGGTTGCGCAAGAGAGAAGTTGTTGGGCTAGTAGAGCCCGGAATGGTGTGAGCCTTCTTCATTCATGGAGCTTCTGTAGCGGAGCCATGCGCCCATGTGACAGAGTCCTTCAGTTGCATATCTGCTATGACACTGGCAGGATATGCATAGCGAGCCTTCGGAAGCCAAGTCTTGCGGGACTTGTTTGGCTTCGCTGATTTTGATGGAGTAGAGCCGTCCTTCGAGAGCATCTCTTCGAATGCCTGCTGATCGAAATTCACGATCAGCATCTTCTGAGTGCTCCCTACTTTGTCGGTATTGGATTGCATCACCACCTTCTCATCAGAGAAAAAGGTAGTCCCCAGTATAGTCGCCATTTTATGGACACATACAAAAAGAAGAAGAAACGCTATCTTTTCTTTATTGGCGCAAGGTACCACAAATCGAGTACGCCTGAGAGATCCTGTGCTGAGGATCCCCGAGTACAAAAAAAAATTCTGGGGAATGGGACGATGGAGATCGAGCGACAGTTTCTCCTTTACTCCGTTGACACTCTGATTACAAGTAGGAGAAAACCTAAGAAAATTGCTAACTCTCGGCTCACTGACAAGAAGTGCAGTAATTTGGCTCTTGAAAATGCTCTCCGTTCTGTCTTTTGAAGAGGGATGAGACCCCTTTTTATAGTCATTCTTGAGCTGGAATGATGTTATGCGCCCACATGAGAAAACACACTGGTTTTCATATGGATGTATAGTCCTGCCTTGGGCGCTTAGGGTGTAGGCGCATGCAGACTGCGAGATTGTGGGTTGGTCGTGGTATTGACATGGCCGCATGCTTCGATACACGACTGCTCGTGGAAACTGACGCGGTCGTGTGTTTCAGTACACGTTTTGATCGTGGCTTTGACCGAGTCAGAGGCTGTTCTGGCTTGGGCCATAGCCTAAAATAGGGCTATACGCCCCCCTTCTGGAGGAGCTTGTCTTGGCCGCATGCACGTATGACCTCACTGGAAGCTTTGGGCGCATAAGGCTCATTGGTAGCTTGGGCGCATAAGGCTCATTGGTGACTTGGGCGCATATGTCCAGTCTGCTAAAATTTTCATGCTTCTACAAGCACTAAGGCTAGGTGGATAAAAACTAGTGAGGGTATAGTAGGTAAGGTATATAGGTAAGGTACTGAGAATACCTTGATTTGTGATATTATAGTAGTATATCTAGATGGCTAAAATAAAATAAGAAATAATATAAGTTGAGATACATCACATAGGGTATAAACTATTACTACCTCCATCCCAAAATATAGACCTATTTCTATTTTCACTAAGATTAAGAAAACCCAATTAATATGTCCAACAACACAAAATCTCTCCAGTTTATCCCTTATAGAAGTTTTGAATTTTGCATGCAACGTATTGTACTTATTGTGATCTCTAATTGGGTTAATGAATTCCATTAGATCTCTAATTGGGTTTATTTAATGCCGTCACATTCTAGTATGTAAATTAAACTCTGGAGGCAATATTTTGGCAAATAATTCCAGATTTTAGTTTGAATTTTACTTCTATAGAGAAATTTTTTAGGTTGGAGCCATTTTCTTCTATAAATAACAGACCTGCAATTAAGGTAATCACAACCCTAAAAATGGATAATCCTTCTCAACATCTTCTTATTGATAAATAACAGATTGTATCGTAATCACAAACCTAAAAATGGATAATCCTTTTCAACATCTTCTTATTGATATAAATAACAGACTGTATCGGTGGTTGTTGCATGTTGCTTGTTGATGCAACATGGTTTCTTTTTTATTTTAATGTGGTGTTTTTTTTTATTGCTTCTTTTGTTTGTAGTAAGATCTATTGTAGTTGCAGGTTGTTGTTTGCAAAAGGCTACTTAAACATGACTGGAATAGTAATAAAAATGGCAACTTTTATTGAAAAACTTATGACTGTTGTTGTTAAATTAACATAAACATTCATCATCTAAAAACCAATTGATATAACTCAACAGATATTTGGCCACATAATCTTCAACATTTCATCGATAGCTAGTTGGCGTGCTTGAGCTAGAGATATAACCTTCTTTTTTAGGAGGAGTATTTAAATCCAGCAATGGAGTTACCCTAGTTTTCAGGTATTCGAATTAAAAATTAAAATCCCGTGAATCGTCTCTTGTAAATCCAGCGAAACCATCTCTTGCTTATTCTGACCCATCTTCTCTAATTGATCCATTGAGTGATGTTTGATTGTTAATGGCTTCTACAACATCGATCATTTGAAGATTATATAAACTAAAGTGTCTTTTCAGTATCCATCATTAAAACTCAAGTATATTTTCAAAATGCAACTCTTAAATGCATAGAGAATTGTAGAGTTTATCTTGATATAATTGCAGTTTAAATAAGGCAAAATTATAAATTACTCCAAAACATCCATTATATTAAAGAAATGGGCAATAATATGGGACAAACCAAAAAGGAAAGTGAGACTATATTTTTGGGACGGAGGGAGTAATAGCTATTAGACTAGCCATGACTATATATGACTAATATGGATTAGTATGCCTTGGTATCGACCTAGAAATTGACTAGATCGGCCAGTTTGACTAGTGTGACCTAGATTTAACCTAGACTGCATATCACATACTATAAAACCATGTTTAACACTATGAAACACCATTTAACCTTTATATCTCACATCTAGTTTCTTCTGACTCTATCTTGGGACTCGAACCACATTTATTGCTCAGGATAACAGACGAGTACATTCTCTGATAGTTTTTTATTTGATATTTTCTATGATGCATGTTATACTAGTGTTCTATCTAGATTCGGACACGATGGACTCACGAATTGGTATTGTATGGACTTCTTGACTTGAGATACGTAGTTTCATGCATATTAACTTTACTGGACTAATGAAATTACTGGACTAGTGTATCTACTCTTGACTAATAAAATATGTATCAAAAACCTGGATCCATGTGTACTAGTCGGACGAGAAAATACCTAGGAGACATGTGAACATATCCTTTCTATCCCATGGTCTTACTTAATAATAGCGGCCACACACGGACGTGTATGGTTTGTCGGATATCACACTCTAGCCGTTCATATGTCAACTTGATATTTCAAATCACAGGTCTTAAACAATGATTTTCCTGGATTGTCTGTTATATACCTTGCATGACAGGTTTCCCTTTATTATATTTCTGTTTTCACATTTCACATGTTCACTACATACATCTATTGCTCGATATTTTGTCTCTTCCTTGTACATTGTCTCTATAACATGATCATCAACTATTTCATTATTATTATATTTTCATAGTGCTTGTCAATATTTGGAACTGCTAGAGGGGAGGTGCTCGTTCCATCCTGACTGGTATGTTGATAAAATTTTACAGATAATTTAGATGATTGTCCGACCTACTATGAGCAGGGGATATGCGAGGGTGGTACACAGGAGTCTAATGAGGATCCTGCTTAGTAGAGAGTGCCCAAGATATAGTTTAGAATATCTAGTTTTTATTTTGTATCGAATTGTTCCGATTGTGAGTTGAGACTTATTTTTTTCAGGATATTTATTTATTGTGTTGGACATCTAAACTTATGTGTTGAGATAACAATACTCTTTATCCAGTTATCTTCTTTATTATCTATTTCCACATTGTGCTTTATCTTCCTTCAGTCTTGTAATTGAGATTATATAGTTGAGATGTCATATTGTTCCTCCGTGCGAAGATGACATGCTTATTCTTCACATTATTAGATGATAGATATTGTAGACACCTATACAACATTTTACTGCCGATATTACAGCGTAGGCTGGACGAACCCATGTCCTCGTGCCCTTAAATAGGGTGCGGGTCGTGACAGTGACATGGACGCAGGCTCGTGGGCTCATGAGGCGTAATGTGACATTTTTTGACGCACTTTGCACTTAGCACGTCAACATAGTGCACTTAAGTTGCGCTCATTGTGCGAGCCTCTACGTAGTCGATCGTGCGCCCGTTTGTGCTGCCAGTTTTGCATAGTTTGCACGTAGTACACATGTGCACAGTTGGTGCAGCGGGTGCGGGTATGCGCAGTTGGCGAAGCGTATTCCTGTGTGCGCAGTTTGCGTAGAGGGTGCGCGTGTGCGTAGAGGGTGCGCGTGTCCACAGTAGGCGCAACGGTGCGAAATGCGCGCTGTGTGCAGTTAGCGCACGCTATGCCTAATTAGCGCGCACTGTGCGCCAGTTGGCTCAATCGTGTCTGTGCATGATTTGAGCGGTTACAAAATATTTTTCTCATGTCCCGAACGTTTTGCATACCGAGCAGTTACTATGCGCATCTATATAAAGTCCCTCTCTTCTCTCTTAGGTAGTAGTTCTCATTATCAGAAATTTCTTTATGAAATTCTCAAAGTTCAGAGCAGAGAAAAGAGGTACTTGAGAGCAGAGTTTTGCGCCATCCGAGGAGTCAGAAGAGCGAAGGGTTCCGAAGTTCTCCGTCGAACTTGCTAGTTCCTGGAAGCTATTCGTGTAGAACGAATCAAGCTTTGAGCTCCGGTGATCATTCACCCCAGCAGGCCGTTCTGTCATTCCACCCATTTCTGTCCAGCCACTTTTATCTCATTCTAAACGAGAACGTTTATGATCTAATCTGAAAACTTTAGTGACATTCATCACTACGCCACAACAAAACTTTTTGTACCTTCTTCGAAGTGTTACAATCGATTTCATTTCTCAGAATATCCTGGGATCTCTGTCGTGCACCTTCCTTGAAGTGTTGCATAAATTAGTTTTTTATCGAAAAATTACGCCCCAGGACTAATAATGGGGCCCTGAGCGGTGGCCCTGGCTGCCCTGGGCCTGGGCCGGCCCTGTCGAGTATTTAACCAAAATTTTGGCTGATTTATGAAAGAATGGGTGCATTTGCTAGTATTTTTAAAATAGTAAGAATATATGCTAGTTTCTATATTTTGAAGGGAGATATTTGTTAAAATATCTCTAATAAATTTCATGAAAAAGGGTAATCGAAAATCTCTACGTAAGTCTATATGTTCTTTATTTGAAACTTTATATTTTTGTCACTACTTCAAGATAGTCCAAGCCGATAATAATCAACTGCATCTTATTTATCACAGAGACCTAATAGTTTTGTAGCTAGTGGACACACATATTCAAATTGACAAGAAAAATCTGATTGGCATAAACGAAAATTATTTCCTATCTAAAATGGATTTGAAGTTCCTAAATATGATATTCCAAATCAGTTTCATATTAGGGACACCATACTACCTTTAGCGCTACCAAAGCATTTGCCCACCCTGTGTTTTTAGAGAGAGGAATCTGGATTCAAATTCTTTTGATTATGGGAGAAGAAAATAGAGAATTATGCAATTCACCAACCTTAAATTATGGAAGGGTAGAAAAAATATTTTTGAGGCAATTTTGAAATTTTGGACAAGACAAGTCTACCTAATTGCATTAATTTTAAATTTGTTGCAGAGTTCTTTCACCTAAACCTTTTAAGGGGTGGGTTGGTTGCCTATAAAAGAATTTTTTTTGTAACTAAAGTTGCTGTAAGTGGTGATGTAACTATTTTAGTTGTATAACATGTTGTTAGAATTAGAATAATTATCACCATTTACAACCGAAATCAATATTGAAATATATATAAATACAGCATTTATAGTCAATCAAACAATGCTAGAGAATCTATTATAGCATTGGAGTGAGAACATTGAAGAATATCTGCTGAAAGATATGTCCTTAGGGACTATTGGATAGAAGTAACTCTTTGAAAGTGTAAAAGTCGTATTTATACCATGTTGAGTTGCAGTGTACTTGAAACAAGTGCCACTTTCCAAAATGTGTTTGGATAGAATATTTTTTGTCTCGTGCAAGTGGAATAAAAAGGAGTTGGTTGTTTGGATAGTTGTTGAAAGTGAAAAAAAATGAGTTCGGTTGTTTGGATGGTTGTTGGAAGTGGACGTTAGGGTTGAAATTATGGCAATCCATAATTAAATTAATTATCATAATTAAACGAAAAAAATACATTAACTATCACAATTAAATTAATTACCATAATATAAATTTTCTAAAATATAAAATAAAATTGACATATAATTTATTTTGATGTATGGATTAAAATTTAAAATTTGATATAAACAATTAGATAAAAAAGTGTGTTCTTCTAACCAAAATAATTTGTGTTTAAAACAAAATTTAACAAATTTTTAAGCCACCTATGATTTATTATTATATTATTATTATTATTATTATTATTATTATTATATTATTATTATTATTATTATTATTATAGAACAAATGTTAACTCATTTTCTCTCATTACTACAGAGCACCACCAAACCCATTATCCCATAGCAAATTTCTTCTAAATTCCATTCCATTCGTCGTCATCGTCTTCTCCATTTCGTCTTCTTCTTCTACTTAATATATGATATTTCTTCTTCTTCTTCTCCATTTGCCTTCTTCTTCTTCTTCTTCTTCTTCTTCTTCTTCTCTTTCATTGTCTTCTTTTTCTTATTCTTCTTCTTCTCCATTTATCTTCTTCTTCTTAATATTTTCTGGGAGAAGAATGAAGAAATAACCTCCCTGCCTATGTCATCAACTCTGCCGAGTCCTTCCACCAACATGAGGACCTCCCATCGATGTCGACGCCGTCTCCTCTGCTGGGTCCTTCCGTTGGAATCGAACACCAATTTCTTCTTCTTTTGTTAATTTCTTCATCTTCTTCTTTGTGTTTAGAGTTTTTTGGAGGGGTGATCGAACTCTTCCGGCATTTCCAGAAAGTTAAGCGTGACTTTCATTCCTCCGAAAGTCCTCTTTTCCCTCCCACTTCTACAATTTTTTTTGTGGAGGTGAAACTGGACACTTCTGTAAGAGACTATGCAACCAGTCTTGTTAAACAAAAACCACAGTTCAGAAAGAAACAACCAAACACCTG
>JANAVB010005157.1:0-32249 GCA_029216955.1 Iris pallida
GAGTTCCGAGGTGGGCGGCCTTAGTGACGTCGGTTTAGCATTCCATCCCGACGTACCCTCAGCAGCAGAAGCAAAAGCAGTCTTCCGCAGTGGGATGTTCACACTGCAGGAAGCCAGGGCATGTGGTATCAGAGTGTCGCAAAGCACAGGTTTATGCTTGGTTTGCGGTGCCCCGGACCACAGGGGGAATTGCCGAACAGGGGAGTTCATCGGCCTTCTCTAGTCCTTCAGTTAGAGGACCAGCACCAGTCCAGCAGCAGCAGCAGCTTCAGTACCCGTTCCCGAGACCATTGCCGACGCAGGCCCAGGCATTACAGCAGCAGAGACTGTAGCAGTATGCCTAAGCCTAAGCCCTGATCCAGAGCAGGCAAAGGAATTTTCAGCAGAGGGGACCCGCACCAGAGACATGGTCAAGTGCTGGCTTTAACCATGGAAGAAGAAGGAATAGCACCAGATGAGGTAGTGGCAGATACTATTTCTCGTCAACACCTTTCCAGCTTCAGTACTATTTGATTTTGGTGCCACGCATTCATTTATGTCTGCACGATTCACGACACGGATAGGATTGGAGCCCGAGTCATTATCAGTAAGGCTCAATATACTTACTATTAACGGACTTGTGGGAGTAGATAGAGTATTTTCCTCGTGTCGGATCATAGTTAGCGGTAGAGAGTTCTCCGCTAGATTGATAGAGTTTTCGATGGCCGATTATGATGTGGTCTTAGGGATGGATTGGTTGAGGGACCAGTTTGCTAGAATATACTGCCATATCGGCCGAGTTGTTTTTAGCATTCCAGGCGAGCCGGAGTTTTTCTTCTCCCGAGGCGAAGTTGAACCTTCTCCTCTAGTGTTGCGGATGGCAGTAGCAGCAATGCAGTTACCTCGGATAGTTGAAGAGTTTCCAGATGTCTTCCCCGAAGAACTTCCAGGGATGCCGCCAGAGCGGGAGTTCGAGTTCACCATCGACTTGATTCCCGGAACAGCCCCAGTGTCAGAGAGAGTCTACAGGATGGCGCCGTCAGAATTGGAGATATTGTACAAGATGATTGAAGAACTTAGAACCAAGGGATTCATTCGTGCAAGTGGATCGCCTTGGGGAGCCCCGATGCTTCTTGTGAAAAAGAAGGATGGTACATCCAGATTATGTGTAGATTATCGTACCTTGAACTTAGTGACAATCAAGAACAGATACCCTCTCCCGAGGATAGATGACTTGTTTGATCAACTCAAGGGGGCAGCAGTATTCTCGAAGATTGACTTGCGGTCAGGATATCATCAGATCAGAGTCAGAAAGTAGGACATCCCGAAGACAGCTTTTAGATCGAGATATGGGCATTGGGAGTTCTTTGTGATGTCATTTGGAGCAACCAATGCGCCGACAGTATTCATGGACCTCATGAATCGTATCTTCATGCCTTATTTGGATCAGTTCGTGATTGTGTTCCTAGACGACATCTTGGTCTACAGCAAGAGTGAATCAGAGTATGAGCAGTATCTCAGAGTTGTTCTCCAGATTTTCAGAGAGCACCAGTTGTATGCCAAGTTTAGTAAATCCGAGTTCTGGCTCGATCGTATTTCGTACTTGGGCCATATCAGCACCAGAGGAGGAGTAGAAGTGGATCCCTAGAAGATCGTGGCCATTGAGACATGGCCAGTGTCCAGCACGGTTGCAAAAGTTTGCAGTTTTCTTGGATTGGCCGGCTACTACTGTCGAATTGTTTTGGACTTTGCTCGGATTTCAGAACCATTGACCAAGTTGACCCGCAAGGATGTGTAGTTTGCTTGGACGGCAGAGTGCCGGAATTCTTTTAAAAAGTTGAAGCGAGGCTTGATGACGGCACCCATTCTCACGCTTCCATATGGAACTGGAGGATTCTCAGTATATTGCGATGCTTCAGGCAGAGGTTTAGGATGTGTTCTGATGCAGCATGGGAAGGTAATAGCTTATGCATCACGATAACTTCGTGATCATGAGAGGAATTACCCAACCCATGACTTGAAATTGGCAGCAGTAGTGTTTGCACTTAAGTTGTGGAGGCACTACTTGTACGGAGATAGGGTGAAGATTTTTACCGACCACAAGAGCCTAAAGTATGTTTTCACCCAGAAGGATCTTACTATGCGTCAGAGAAGGTGGCTGGAGCTACTTGTGGATTATGATGTCAACCTGCAGTATCACCCAGGGAAGGCCAACGTCGTTACAGATGCATTGAGCAGGAGAGCCGGAGTTTATTTCCTAACAGCGCAACCAGAGCTGTTTGCAGATCTTCAGAAGATGGGTATAGAAGTTGTTCTCCCTTCTAGTATGGCATTGATGGCCAGTATGCAGGTTCAGTCTACTATAGTCGAGAGGATCCGGATGGCGCAGTCGGCAGATTCCAAGCTTCAGCGACTTAGAGCAGAGTGTGAGGCAGGACGAAGACCAGAGTTATGTATCCATGAAGACGGTACACTTCGACATTGGAAGCGTCTTTGTGTACTCAGTAGAGATATCAGACAGGAGATCATGACAGAGGCTCACAGTTTGCAGTATTCCATTCATTCCGACGGTACGAAGATGTACAGTGATATTCGTCAGCACTTTTGGTAGAATGGCATGAAGAGGGAGATAGCCCGGTTCGTCGTTCGATGTTTGGTTTGCCAACAAGTTAAAGCTGAATATCAGAGGCCAGCTAGACTTCTTCAGCCCTTGTCAATTCTAGAATGGATGTGGGAGCATATAACCATGGATTTTGTGACCGGATTACCTAGATCCCCGGTTGGCAGAGATGCTATTTGGGTTATTATAGACAGGCTCACGAAGGTGGATTATTTTCTTCCGTTCAGGGTTGGTCAGTCGATGGCTCAGCTAGCAGAGATATACCTCAGGCAGATCGTCAGACTTCATGGTATACCAGTCAGTATCACCCCGGACCGAGATTCAAGGTTTACGTTGCACTTTTGGCGTAGCTTGCAAGAGAGTTTGGGAACTCATCTCCAGTTCAGCTCCGCTTATCATCCGCAGACTGATGGCCAGTCAGAACGTACAATCCAGAATCTTGAAGACATGTTGAGATCTTGTACGCTCGACTTTGATGGATCGTGGGAAGATCACCTGCACCTGGTGGAGTTCTCGTACAACAATAATTTCCAGGCCAGTATCCAGATGGCACTGTTCGAGGAACTGTATGGTAGGAAGTTCCGATCCCCGCTAGCATGGGACGATATCAGAGAGAGACAGATGCTCGGTCCGAAAATGATTGCTCAGACCGTTGAAGTGGTCAGAAGAGTCAGAGATCATCTTCGACTTGCCCAAGATCGCTAGCGTCATTAGGCCGATTCTCATCGGCGCCCTCTTGAGTTTTCTGTCGCCTACCATGTATTTCTGAGGATTTTGCCTAACCGTGGCGTCATTCATTTCGGCGTACGAAGAAAGCTTAGTCCTAGATATATAGGACCGTTCGATATTCTGGAGCGAGTAGGAGATGATAGAACTGGGGATTCCCAGGACCCTTCCTTTGGTGTGCGTATTGATCGATAGAAAGTTAAACAGATCTAATACATGTTCTAACCCTTCATAGACAGAAACTAGGGTTCACGAATTATACCTGCGACGAAAAGAAGATAAGTAATTCGTGGCAATCTCGAGCGGACGACCCTAAGATCTTCTGCACGTATTCCTTCCTCGAGTTGGACGTCGTGTGGGCGACGATCTTCCAACTTTTTCTTCTCCTTGGTAGCACTCTATTTCTCTCCTTACGTGAATCATGAATTTAGAGAAAATTTCAGATTTCTGATCAGTAATCTGGCGGCCAAAGAATAGAGGATATATATAGGCTACGGGAGGGACCATGAGGAGAAATTAGGGTTAGGCCTCCTAACGGATCTGGATATCCCGCGTTCAGCCCGAACACACAATCTAGGCCCATTAACAATAGTTTGGTCCACTAATGAGCTATTGTTGCACTACCTCCCTAATCCCAAATTATGTTTGTGGGCTCCTTTTATTATATGCTCGTTTGGCTCCCCATGTTAAGATATCGTATGTCCGTCGATCAAATTAAGTTACTGACAACTATATTGATTCGACATCTTTTATCGTTAAGTAGTACTACTCAACTTTATTTGTCATGCCGGATATAATCCACCTGCAGGGTTTACATGACAATCCTTATGAGCTCCTTAAGAGGACATCATCAACCCGATGTATCGGGATATAGATTCCATTTATAATCAACAGCCCATCATACATATAATGTTATTACCCAATTCATAGAAGTTGTTGATCCATAATGAATCTCACTCTTTTATGAGTCAAAGTAATGCACATTGTATATATATGTCCGTTATTATATCCGAATTAAGAGTACAAGCATCCATAATAACAGAGGTATTTGTTCTCATATGTAGTCAGTACAAAGAGAACAACCTCAAGTGGTCCTGTTCAATACACACAAAGTGTACTAGTGTAAACCTATAGTCAAGATAGACTAATACCAGATTATACTGCAACCTTTCCTATAGATTATCCAAGTCCATCTAGGTTGTGAACTATTTATATACTCCATAGGAAACTGATAATATGATCTTCTGTGTGACACCACACACCATATTATCTACAATATAGAATATCAGACATTTGCATTAACACTTGCAACAAATACAATATGCAAACATTTGCCCATATGATTCTCATTCAAAATTTAAGGAAATAAGATTACTACAAAAGTGATGCTTTTAGTATATAACCCTAACAATCTTCCACTTATACTCAAAGCATTACTTTTCAGTATAATATTACAAATCTCCCACTTATACTTAAAGCCATGTTGCTACACATCTGACTCCCATTCCCTCAACATGACTGTCAAAAGCCTTAGCTGGTAAGCTCTTTGTAAAGGGATCAGCTAGGTTGTCGGCTGATGCTATCTTGATCACAGCAACTTTTCTTTTCTTTACGAAATCTCGTATCAGGTGGTACTTACGCTCAATGTGTTTGCCTGTCTTATGGGCTCGTGGTTCCTTCGAGTTTGCCACTGCACCACTATTATCATAATAAAGTGTAATAGATTTAGGCAAACTAGGTACCACATCTAAGCCCAACAGAAAGTTTTTGAGCCAAACCGCTTCTTTGGCTGCCTTAGAGGCTACCACATACTCGGCTTCCATGGTGGAATCAGCAATACATTTTTGATTGATACTCCTCCACACAATGGCTCCACCTTCCAAAGTAAACACATAACCTGAGGTAGATTTCCTGGAATCCCTATCTGACTGAAAATCTGAGTCTTTATACCCCAAAGGAACTAAACTATCTGCCTGGTAAACTAGCATATACTCTTTAGTCCTTTTCAGGTACTTCAAAATATGCTTTACGGCAGTCCATTGCTCTTGTCCTGGGTTAGACTGATATCTGCTGACCATGCCTACGGCAAAGCAGATGTCTGGTCTCGTACATAGCATTGCATACATTAAGCTTCCTACTCCTGAAGCATAAGGAACTGCCTTCATGTTCTCTATCTCTTTAGGTGTCCTCGGACACTGCTCCTTTGATAGAGCAATTCCATGTCTAAAAGGTAAGAAACCTTTCTTAGGATTTTGCATACTAAAACGAGTTAGTACAGTATCGATATAAGAAGCTTGGGATAAGTCCAACATCCTTTTCTTGCGATCTCGTAGAACTTTGATCCCAAGGATGTGACCTACTTCTCCCAAGTCCTTCATATCAAACTGTTTGGATAACCATACCCTTACATCAGATAATACCTTCACATTGTTTCCAATGAGCAAGATGTCATCCACATAAAGTACTAGGAACACCACCACGTTTCCGTCACACTTTCTGTATACACATGATTCATCCTGACATTGATCAAATCCATAGGATTTTATCACCTGATCAAAACAGATGTTCCAAGATCTGGAAGCTTATTTAAGTCATAAATGGACTTTTTGAGCTTACAAACAAGATGCTCCTGGCCCTTTTCAATGAACCCGTCTGGTTGCTTCATATAGATGTCTTCCTCAAGACTTCCATTAAGGAAAGCTGTCTTGATATCCATTTGCCAAATCTCATAATTGAGATGAGCTGCAATAGATAAAAGAATCCGAATAGACTTAAGCATGGCTACAAGAGAAAAGGTTTCCTCATAATCGATACCCTCTTTTTGAGTAAAACTTTTTGCTACAAGCCGAGCTTTAAAGGTCTCAACCTTACCGTCTGATCCTCTTTTTCTCTTATAGACCCACTTGCATCCAATGGCTTTTACACCAACGGGTGGTTCTACAAGCTCCCAGACCTGATTAGAATCCATAGATTCTATTTCAGATATCATTGCTTTTTGCCAAGACTCTGCATCTTTATCTTGGAGTGCTTCATTGTAGGTATAAGGATCATAATCTTGTTCCTCAGGGACGAAGTCTGATGACTCTCCCAAGAACACATATCTATCAGGTTGTATCACAACCCTCCCACTACGACGAGGCACTATCGGTTGTGGTGTAACATTTGTGACACGTTGTGCAGTGATTTGTGGTTCATCCTCTTGTACTGTTGGTACTGAAGTACTTGGTGTCTCACGTCTCAGTTCTTCTAGAACAACACTACTTGTGGGTTTATGGTTCATCACATAGTCTTCCTCTAAGAATCGGGCATTGGTGCTAACAATGACCTTCTGATCCTTAGGACTATAAAATAAACCTCCTTTCGTTCCTCTTGGATAGCCTACAAACAAGCGTACTTCTGTACGAGATTCCAACTTATCCGCTTTTCCATTCAGCACATGTGTTGGACTACCCCAAATGCGAACATGTTTCAGACTAGGCTTACGTCCAATCCACAACTCTGTGGGAGTAAAAGGTACTGACTTAGAAGGAACCAAGTTCAAAATATAAGCTGCAGTCTCTAAGGCATATCCCCAAAACGAATCTGGCAAATTCGAATAACTCATCATTGATCTAACCATCTCCATAAGAGTTCTATTCCTTCTTTCGCCTACACCATTCTGTTGGGGCATTCCAGGTGCTGTCAATTGGGATACAATCCCAGCCTCTGATAAATAATCCCTAAACTCTCCAAAGAGGTACTCGCCACCACGATCTGATCGTAATAACTTGATACATTTTCCATAACGTTTCTCCGTTTCAGCCTTGTACTCTTTGAATTTCTCAAAGCACTCAGACTTACGGCGCATCAAATAAATGTATCCATACCTTGAATAATCGTCAATAAATGTGACAAAATATTCAAAGCCACCTCTAGCTTGGATAGTCATGGGTCCACACAAATCAGAATGAACCAATTCTAACACATCTTTGGCCCTATACCCCTTTGCCGTAAAAGGCCTTTTGGTCATTTTACCTTCCAAGCAGGATTCACAGATTGGTAGTGCCTCCACTTCCAATGAACTCAAAGGTCCATCTTCAACCAGTCTTTGAATCCTTCTTAGGTTAATATGCCCCAATCGTAAGTGCCAAAGATATGTTTGGTTCATACAAGAAGGTTCTTTTCTCTTATTTAAGTTAGATGACATATTATTCATTTCCATAAGTTGCATTGTGGGCGAAATAGGAATAATGACATACAAATTATCAACCAATGCACCAGAACAGATAAAATATTTATTCTTTCTAATAACAATATTGTCATTAAAATAAACTGAATATCCATCCTTAACTAACATAGAAACAGAAACTAAATTCCTTCTAAGTAAAGGTGCATAGAGGCAATCTCTCAATGTCAAAGACTTCTTTCTACCAAAAGATAAAGTAATATCTCCTAATGCAACGACCGATACTTTTGTAGCATCACCCATGAACAAGCATATCTCTCCATCACTGAGCCGTCTGGTTTCCTAGAACCCCTACAATGTATTGCAGACATGATTAGTGGCTCCTGTATCTACACACTAGGTGCCGGTAGATAACACCGCTAAAAATGTTTCAACTACTAGTAAATGAGATATACCTTCTTTGTTCCCTTGTTTGAGAAGTGGACAATCAGTCTTCCAATGTCCTGACCCTTTGTACTTGAAACATTTGCCTTTCGGCTTTTTCACCGCGCCTTGAGGTCCCATGCCCTTCTTTGCTAAGTTTGCCTGTTTCTGAATGTTATTCTTCTTCTTACCGCCTTTTGGCTTAGAAGTAGAAGCCTTTTCAGAAACAAAAACATGACCACTCTGCCTAAAGAGAGATTCAGCATCCTGTAGCTCTTTTGTAAGTTCTGCCAAACTATACAACCTTTTGTTCATGTTGTAATTAAGGCAGAAATTGTCAAAACATTTAGGCAGAGTCCCGAGAATGATATCGACCTGGGTTTTCCCATCGATTTCAGCACCAAGGATCTCTATCTCATTCAGATGACCCATCATCTTGAGAACATGATCCCTTACTGGTGTGCCCTCAGCCATTTTTGTATTCATCAAACATTTCATAGCAAACTGCCTAGCTGCTCTACTCTGATGTCCGAAGAGTTCCTTGAGGTTATACATCATGTCATAAGCTGTGGTCATGGCCTGATGCTGATGTTTCAGTACATTTGACATAGATGCCAGAATGTAACACCGCGGCATCTCATCTGCCTTTTTCCACTTCTTATAAGCCTCTTTGACCACTTCATCAGAGTTACCATCAGGCTTAGGTGGGCATTCCTCAACAAGTACATATTTGTACTCCTCAGCAGTCAAAACAATGTCCAAATTACATTTCCAGTCAATATAATTAGGTCCAGTAAGTTTGTTTTCTTTAAGAATCACCATAAGTGGACTGAAGAACCCATTTTTTTTTGAAATCCTGAGAATCACATAAATAAAATTATGTAGGGCAAAAATTTTTTTTTGAATTAACTAAATATTGATTCCCTCAAAACAATAATAAGAAATTCACCAACACCTTGAACACCATGAATTTAGCATGCCATGATAGTGTGGACGTATACAAATTCAACTTTGTTCAAGTAGATTTTTCTTATTAATTTTACTATCATGTCAATATAACTTTATGATAAATAAAATTAATATGCTGGTCTTGCTCTAGTCATACAAATAATAGCAGTAACTCCGATGGGGAGGATACCATTATTTGTATCTAAGTGTATACCATTACTTAATACTAAGTCTATTACCTTGTAATGAGTTCCTTCAGATGGAGAAGTGAACACATACTAGGTAACTTTCTACAATTATCCCTAAGGAAGTTTGTACTGGTGATCCATAATTATACTCATCCGATATGGAGGACAACACTAAAGCCAACACGCAAGTATAATTACATCACCTACAAACCAGTAATGGAGATCATAGGATTTATACTAAATAAAAATCGTCTCCCACTTAGTTATTTAACAATGAGGGTTTTTCTACTAGTTGATATTATGTCCATGTTTGTCCATTATTAATGTAGGCTTGGTTTTTCAAAAAAAACGACCACACAATAATAAACATGCATAATTAGAAAAAGCAAAATGACAAAAATAAGAGAAAATATCCAACTATTATGGTCATCTTTACTGCTCCGTCCTCAACTATCCGAATCCAAAATTTGGCGTTGCGCAGATCTATACGGGGTTCGACCTGTCCGGTCAGGTCGCAGGGTTCGGGGCAGCGCCCCGCTTTTTTTTTTAAGGTTTTGGCTGTCGATTCTTTCATCGAAAATCATCTGTCTGCCTCTGGATTGCTCAAAACCAGCATCTCGTCCGGCGTCAGAAACAGCCACCACCGCCATCACGATTGATCAAAAAATAATTAAAATTACATCAATCCTATGCCTCCCGAAGGAGTTCATACATAATCTAGATTGAAAAATTAAATTAATAAGCACGATCAACCCTCGTAATTTTAATTACATCCACAGCAACAACAACATCCACGACATGTCCATGGTTTAAACAACACAATCAAAAAATATGCATTGGACCATAATAGTTGGATCTAAGATGCCTGCAAAACTGAGTTAGAACAGATCTACATCTACCGACTATTACATAGCACAAGTTTTACTGGACAACATGGACGTATCAATCAATACGTAGATCCAAAGTGGCTCTGATACCAATTGATGGAACTGGGGATTCCCAGGACCCTTCCTTTGGTGTGCGTATTGATCGATAGAAAGTTAAACAGATCTAATACGTGTTCTAACCCTTCATAGGCGAAAACTAGGGTTCACGAATTATACTTGTGACGGAAAGGAGACAAGTAATTCCTGGCAATCTCGAGCGGACGACCCCAAGATCTTCTACACGTATTCCTTCCTCGAGTTGGATGTCGTGTGGGCGACGATCTTCCAACTTTTTCTTCTCCTTGGCAGCACTCTATTTCTCTCCTTACGTGAATCACGAATTTAGAGAAAATTTTAGATTTCTGATCGGTAATCTGGCGGCCAAAGAATAGAGGATATATATAGGCTACGGGAGGGACCATGAGAAGTAATTAGGGTTAGGCCTCCTAACGGATCTGGATATCCCGTGTTCAGCCCGAACACACAATCTAGGCCCATTAACAATAGCTCGGTCCACTAATGAGCTATTGTTGCACTACCTCCCTAATCCCAAATTATGTTTGTGGGCTTCTTTTATTATATGCTCGTTTGGCTCCCCATGTTAAGATATCGTATGTCCGTCGATCAAATTAAGTTACTGACAACTATATTGATTCGACATCTTTTATCCTTAAGTAGTACCACTCAACTTTATTTGTCATGTCGGATATAATCCACCTGCAGAGTTTACATGACAATCCTTATGAGCTCCTTAAGAGGACATCATCAACCCGATGTATTGGGACATAGATTCCATTTATAATCAACCGCCCATCATACATACAATATTATTACCCAATTCATAGAGGTTGTTGATCAATAATGAATCTTACTCTTTTATGAGTCAAAGTAATACACATTGTATATATATGTCCGTTATTATATCCGGATTAAGAGTACAAGCATCCATAATAACAGAGGTATTTGTTCTCTTATGTAGTCAGTACAAAGAGAACAACCTCAAGTGGTCCTGTTCAATACACACAAAGTATACTAGTGTAAACCTATAGTCAAGATAGACTAATACCAGATTATACTACAATCTTTCCAATAGATTGTCCAAGTCCATCTAGGTTGTGAACTATTTATATACTCCATAGGAAACTGATAATATGATCTTCTGTGTGACACCACACACCATATTATCTACAATATAGAATATCAGACATTTGCATTAACACTTGCAACAAATACAATATACAAACATTTGCCCATATGATTCTCATTCAAAATATAAGGAAATAAGATTACTACAAAAGTGATGCTTTTAGTATATAACCCTAACAGGAGATGTATCATATCGTCTTGCTCTTCCGCCATCGCTATTTGAGGTGCATAATGTGTTCCATGTATCCCAACTACGATGGTATATCCCAGACCCGAGCCACATCCTAGATCATTCAGAATTGGTTGTTGGTACCAACCTTTCGTATGAGGAGAGGCCCGTGTCTATATTGGACCGAAGAGAGAAGATACTCAAGAACAAGACTATCAAGTTAGTCCGAGTTGCTTGGGGTCATCACTCTTTGGGTGAGTCAACATGGGAGCGTGAGGATGATATCCGATCGCGATATCCTGACCTGTATGACTCGTGAGGTATAATATCTTTCTTATGCCTCATGCCTTCGATTCCTTGCTTGCATGAATAATTAATTGATTGCTTGATTAGTATAGCTTGCCTGTAAATAGTATAGCTTGTTCTTGTCCCTCTAGCATCTTAATTAAATTTCGAGGATGGAATTCTTTTAAGGTGGGTAGAGTTGTAATACATGTGGTTCGTATTGCGTATCTTGGTATACGTATAAGTAATTTGACCCGTATTGCATGTCTTCTTGCTTGATTTATTCTAGCATTTCATTGATTGGTTTATTCTTGGGTTGGTTCGGCTTGGCTTGGTTTGCTTTGGTTCATCATGAACCAAAGGTGAACCCTCCTTCCTACCACCACCCTCCTTATTTATAACCCTTTCTTTTTCTCTCTCATCATTATTTTCTTCCTTCTTCATTTACTCTCCACCATTACTTCTTCAACCACCAGGAGGGAGAGAGAGAGCTTAGGCAAGTGCAAACTTGCTTCATGATGGATCTCAAGTTTTATTGTTCCATTCTCTTCCTTACTTGATTCTAAGCCTCTTTAGAACTTGCCATTTTTGGATTTGATGGATGGATTCTTGTAGATCTAAGTTTGTAACTTTTTGGTTTTTCTTGGTTTTGATCTCTAAAACTTACTTATTTTTGAAAACTAATGGTTCTATGTTGTAGAGAATTCAATTTCATACAGATTTGGCTTTTGTTTCGCTTGATTTCGACTTCGGATGAGTAAGTTATGGCCATTACAAGTTTTCGAAACTTTTATGGCTGAACTTGCTGATTGGAGACGATGACCCCCATGCGCCTGGGAAGCCATGCGCTGTGAAGTCCCGGCAACGCATCCCTTAACTCCGAGCGTGTCATGCGCGTAGGTTCCCGACGCGCATGTACTGAAGACGCAACATGAGTTTTTCCCATGCGTCGATTGTGCAGGAATCCTACGCGACGATTGGTGCAGGAATCCCATACGCCGATTGTGCAGGAATCCCACTCGCTGATGAGTGCAAGAATCCCATGCACCAATTGTGCAGGAATCCCATGCGCCGATTGGTGCAGAAATCCCATGCACCGATTGTGCAAGAATCCCACGCGTCGATTGTGCAGGAATCCCACGCGCCGATTGGTGCAGGAATCCCATGCACCGATGGTGCAGGAATCCCATGTGCCGATGGTGCAGGAATCCCACGCGCCGATTGGTGCAAGAATCCTATGCGCCGATTGTGCAGGAATTCCCACGCACCGATTGTGCAGGAATCCCATGTGCCGGAATTGCTCTATTTCACTGTTTTTGCCTGTTTAAGCTATTTTGTAGCTAGAATCTTGAAAAAACTCAAAACATAAAAGTTGTAGATCTTTTCCTTGGCTTCAAGAATATGTCACTAGTTATTTTATGCAAGTTTCTCTCATTCATGATAAGGTAAGAATAGAACACGATAATGGCCCGCTGTGGCGCACTCTTGACAAGCAAACTGACATGATATATCATGACATGCTGTTACGACAGCTAGTCTGATATGGCAAGTATGAAGTCCTAGACACCATGGGCGATTGTGTTTGTACAAATAAACTGGTACTGTCTTGCATCATGTCTAGGATGGGGATCCCTGAGTACCACGGTCAGGGGCACCTACTGAAATTGACTAAGGCTAATTAACAAGAATGATTCAGTTGTCATGAAAAGATTCCCAGCTACAGGCAATCCCGTTATCTGGGTGCATTCAGTGGACTTGTAGCCTACCGACGAGTAGGGCACATTTCCAACACACAGTCACGTATTGCATTCTTCAATAAACGAACATTCGACCTGGATAACCGGATGGTCTGCAGGGATTGTGGCTGTTGGGATAATCTTATTGCATCTTGCTAGTAACTAGGCCTGTGATAACCCTAGTTAGTTAAAGTATCAAGCCGTACTCTTTGCTTGGCCGTGATTGATTGGATGGAATCTAGTTCAACTTAGTCTTGTCCTGATCTTGTACAAGATTGTGACATGACATGATTATTGATGCTTGTCTTAACAATAACGATCGGGGGTCCAGTTCTGTTCAGGCAAAGGGTTACAACCTCGGTCCTTGTTTGGTTTAAGGGTTGTAACCTGGCTCCCGGAGCAGTTCTGTGTCCCCTCTTCGTTTATTATCTTATTGTAACCCCAGGCCATGCTCGTCATGTTTTACTTATTTTAGCGCCATAATTATTAATACTGGCCTTAACAATAAAGATCAGGGGTCCAGTTCTGTTCAGGCGAAGGGTTACAACCTCTGTCCTTGTTTGGTTTAAGGATTGTAACCTGGCTCCCGGAGCAGTTCTGTGTCCTCTCTTCATTTATTGTCTTTACTGTACCAATAGTATTTGAGACGGGTTTCTATTCAGGTGAAGGGCTGCAACCCCGGTCCTTATTTGGTTTAAGGGTTGTGACCTGGCTACTTGAATGGTTTCCACGTACTCAATTTACTATTGTTATCTCTATTATTATCAGTTCTTTATTTATTATCTTTAATATTCTATTATGATTTACTGGTTTTAGTTCCTAAGTGAAACCTCCTTTGTGGCACTTGCTCTTTCTGGGGTGTGACCCAGCTGGTTTTGTGTGGCCAGATATCGGAGCAGCTCTAGAGGATCTACCTATCTTCCAGCCAGATGGTGACCACCAGGTGTAACCTTGCCAACGAGTGGGTTTTTTTGTCCTTCCACTTTATTGTAAAATTATTCTTTTGAGGCGTTTAGCCGACGAACACATGTTAGCTCATTTTGCACCTTATTTACTGTTTTTCTATGGGCTGTAACATGATTGACAGATCCTAGGGTTGATCATGTATGACTGAACTCTTGCTAGTTCTGACATTTTGTACGACTAGCTTTATGATCATCTAATATGTAATGTATGGGACGCCTTGCTATTGTATATTTGATGTTCTAATATCTTGTGACTGTTACTACTTGCTTGTGATTGAGGCAATAGGCTTGTTCGTGACCATAGGAGACTGATGGATTGTAGTTAAATCCTCATATAACTAGACAGTCGTGACCGTATAATGAGATAGATTTCGTTTCATTATACGTAGCTGGTTATGTATGCCCCCGCTCGCCAGTATTCTGGTTCTGGGGCGTTACAACATTATTGTACTCAAGTCATCATCAACTACTGTGGCAACAAGACCACAGCACCTGAAGATCGGCTGTTTATTTTCCAACGATTGTACCAGCCAGCACCGGTCGGACAACAACTCGGTCTGGGAGGCGAAGAGTTTTCCTTTGCCTCATGTAATTCCACTCGAAAGGTTCCTGCCGGCAAGGGAGGCAAGAAGACAGGATCCTCCAGCTCGGCAACCTCAGCCAGCACGGCAAGGAAACTCTCATCTGGAGGATTGCCGTCGACAACCACATGGGGTGTCTACCTAGGCACCCATTCTAGAAAGAAGCTTTCAACACCCGGGGGTTCTTCCTCGAGGTCCCTGGGGGTGGACGAAGCTGGGGGTGGTAGTCCCCTGAACATATGCAACAACCCAGTGTTCCAAGAGGATACGCAGGGGGTAGCGATCCACTGGAATTATACAACAGACTTGGTTGTCCCCGAGGGTGACCGTCTTTGCCAAGACGATGCAGCTTCCTGCACAGGGACTAGCACCCTTTTCGAGTCTATGGAGGAGGACATTCTGACGTTCCCCGACGATTTCTCTATATGAGGGGACGACACGGAAAGCACATCCTCCACGATCTCATCTGTCTTCCCCCATGTGCGGACAATTTTATGACAGGAGATGATCACGAAGGGCTTAGTGATCGACAACGTCTAGAAGCACTTGAAGCCATGATCCAAACCTTGGTCAAGTCAGTAGACGAGATCAAGGCTGCCTTGCCGATTCAACTCGCAAGGACACCTGGACAAACAAGTTTGGGTCCCGCAGTCAATGCGGACTCAAACACGACGACTCCTCTTCTGGGTGACAATCCTCCTAGAATATCTGCTCCCTCAGCTGTAGACGAAGCCAGGGAAGCAAGGAGAGAAGTTCAAGAGCTTCGAGCAATGTTCAATGCCCGAGACTCTTATCGTGACCTCAGAATACGGCAGCCATATCCCGTTGCATGGAGCGACGTTCCTTTTCCTCCGTGGTACAAGCCGTTTCACATCGATTTATATGACGGGAAGACCTCTGCTAGCTGGTACATAACTTATTTTAATGTCACAACCGACCACTTGCCGTATAGTGACGCCGTCCTAACACTATTATTTATCGAAGCATTGGAGGGAATTGCGTTCGACTGGTACTGCAACCTCCCGGACAACTGCATCTATTACTTTGACGGCTTCAAACGCATGTTCCTGGAAAGGTTCTACGAAGTGGGGCATGACGTGGTAATGTCGTCTCTTATGGACACCGTTCAGGAAGAAAACGAGCTAACGAGAAACTACATCGAGCGGTTTCGCCAAACAGCGATTAGATTGCCCCAAGGCAATCCCGAAAGCTCTTTGATTGAAATCTGCCAGAAGAAGTTGCTCCCCACAATCAGCCTCTGGATGGGTGAAGATCAATTTAGACACTGGACGACTTTCATCATAAGCTCTGCCAATACAGAGGCAAAGTTAAAGAAGGCTCGCCAGTTGGGATTACACATCCCAGATGGAGAGGACAAGGGCAAACGTCCTAGTACCACTTCCAATAACAACTAAATCTACTAGACTGTCAAGTTATGTACACCAAGTACCTTTGAACTTACACTCTACTAGCTCCGAATGGATTCATATCGCATCTTCCTGGACGACAAGTCATGTATACTAATACCACTGAACTTCTACTCTAATGCTTCATCCCGCCGGAGTCTACCAGGTTTGTTTTTTCGCCTCTCAGCAAAATTCCTGGTTTTGATTATCGTATATCACATCCATACTATCTCTAATATAGATAATCTCCTAACATAACACCTGTACCCAATCCGGGATAAAATCACGGTATTAAGGCCACAAATCTATTACGTCCATATTACCTCTGTTAGGTTTTATTTCAAATCGATTACCCGTACCACCAGTGCGCAAAGGGTAATAGGTCCACCAAAATTATTCGAATCTTTAACTCTCACCACCAGTACGCAAAAGGGTAATAGGTCTACAAAAATTGTTTAAATCTATTGCTCGCATCTCTAGATGCACAAAAGGGTAATAGGTCCACAAAAAGTCCCCCAAGTGGGATGTCTTCTGCTAATCACAAAAGCTGTATTAGTCCCTCTAGTACAAGCACCCCTTCCCTCACAATCATATGCTTTTGGAGCCCAGTTGTTCCGTTGCATTCACTCCCCAGCAGTAGAACAACCATGTCCACATCACATCTGAGTTGTTTTCCTATCCCTTACAAAACAGATGATGCTAAAAATAAATATTTACCACGTCCACCTTACCTCTGAGTAAATACCCCGTGTAACAACCCCTACATTATGGCGTATCAATCATAGAACTTCTATGTCCATATCACCTCTGAGTTGTTCTGTGTATCCTTATCGAGTTTACTCCTACCATATCCATATCACCTCTAAGTAGGAAAGCTCTACCATCAACCTCATATTTATCACGTCCATATCACTTCTGAGTAAATATGTTGGTTCTCTCCCTCAACTTATTATCTGTACCTAAAACCAAGGTACGCCAAGGATGATAAGTCCACATAAAATCTCCAGCAAAAGTACCCAAACCTGTCACGTCCATGCTACCTCTGATAGGATTGTCACACCTAAACAGTTCTACTATCCATGCTTCTTATTCAAAATATTTCAAATTTGCAATTTGAAAACTTTGAAGGGGGTCTTATAGAAGCAAGGATATTGTTTTTAGTCCCACACCAGATAGGAGAAGAAGAAAGGGCTCATTTCATTCAATATATAGAGCCCCCTTGCCTCCTTTGAAAAGGGCACCAAAATAAAATAAAAGAAAAGAATCACTCAACAGAATCACTCGCTGTCATGGCGAGGATGAGTTGGGTTCTGAGTACTATGCGCCTCTGTGGGCTAGTACAAAAAAATTCAAGGTAGCACGGGCCATGCGCCTCAAACGTGCTATGTCAACAGTAAACCATAGATGCGTGCTCAAAATCATGCACGCTACCGATGGTAAACTATACAGAGTTGACTCGGGTGTGTTTGCCAACTTGGACACTTCCTACTACGCACCTTCGGGTGCTAAGTCGAAGAAGTCTAGGGCAGTACGGGCTCAACAAGCCCAGTCAACTATCCAATATGCTGACCGTCAACTGGTACCATTAACTGTTACACGGGCCCCTGATTAAATATTGTACAGAAATTCCCGTATCCAGCCCTCTATGGCAAACGGACAGGGCAGGTCCCAAAAGTCTCTATAGGGCCTAAAAATTAAGTTGCTTCCTGAACATACTAATCAGTGATCAAGTTGCGCTCCATAGATCAGGTTGCGCCACCGATATGAAGCTCAGAGAACAAGTTGCGCCATTGATCAGGTTGCGCCTAATATCAGACTGCGCCCTATCTTATTGCGCCAAAATCTACATGGCGTCTGACACTTAATGGCCATCATTACCTGACAGCACTGACGACTGACACCACAGTAAACGATGAAAATCTTTTTGAATCCCATGAATTGTGCCGCTCAAGGAGAGTTGGTAGACAGCTATCATGTACACTTCGTAAGTTGTGCCTAGGCGCAATCCAGACAAAATCTTTAGTTGCGCCTAGGCGCAATCTAAATGAGTTCTGCTCAAAAGATGCCACGTGTCTAGGCGCGGCTCAATCAGGCTCAGTTGACCAAAGCTCGCACAACCTGATGAAGTTGAGACAACTTACATTCTAAAGCAGGATGACGTGGCGCACATTCCACTAATCTCTCAAGACGTGTCTATTATCATTTACACGACCACGCGTATCTCAATTACATGATGCCACGCGTCTAAATACAGTTAGTACACGACTTAACAACTGAATAAAAGTTGGCACAACAGAAGGTTGGCGCAACTCAATTTGGCACAATCCAGGCTCGCGTATATCAGAATAACTGCTAAAATAGTTATTTCTTGAACTCTATAAATAGAGTATCTAATCATTGTGAAATCATCAGATACATACGCACAGAGATTAAGAACTCTTGCAAAATCGCTGCTGCATTCTCCAGAGGCTACAGTCTTCAAGTCCACATAGTCCAAGGGATAAAGTGATCGTCTTCTAATCAGATTCCTACAGTTGTACTTCCCCAAAATTCGTTGTACTTTGTACTAATTCTTTTTCAAGTTTGGAATAAACTTTTTTGTTTTTGCAAACAGTCTTCCTACAATGATCGAGAGCAAGTGATTTACTAGCCTGAGATCAGGGAGCAAATATGCTCAAAAGTCTTCCTACAACGATCGAGATCAAGTGCTTTACTAGCCTCAGATTAGGGAGCAAATATGCTCAAAAGTCTTCCTATAACGATCAAGAGCAAGTGCTTTTACTAGTCGCAGATCAGGGAGCAAATATACCCAAAAGGCTTCCTATAATGATCGAAAGCAAGTGCTTTTACTAGCCTCAGATCAGGGAGCAAATATGATACCTACGCACCTGGACGCTCGGGATACCCGGGCCGCTAAAACGGATGCAAAGGTAGATCAATCTGCTTTTGACTTGCGAGAGGTGGTAATTCCCAAACACAAGGAGAGAGAAAAACCTTGGCGTGCGATGACCCCTTTCCAGGATATCACTGCACCCAAGTCACCATCAACTGCTGTTGCCATAAGACAGTGGCTCCACCACCAAAGCAGTCTGTGTTCCAGCGACCGCAACCTGCTGCGCCTTTCCGACATTATCTCGGAAGCACGATGCCAATTGAAGACTTCGTAAAGGCCTACTCTAAACTAGACGCATTACTTAGATGTCTCAGTTAGGCGCATTGTCTCAATCCGGTACATTACAATCTTTTGAGGGAGTTCATGTCAAATCTTCTTCCAACAAGGAGATCTATAATCTGCAGTGCCAGCACTCGCCAATGAGGAGGATCGGTCAAATTCATCTTTATTGAGAAGTCAAAAGAGAGACAAATGAAATTCTCTTAAAATTATTGCTGACCGCATAGGCGTTATGCGGCCAAGTTTATCCAGGCCGCAGAAGGAAGAGCCGCATGAGCCTTATGCGGCTAAGTTGATCTAGGCCGCAGAAGCAAGGCTCCTAGAGACCCCATGCGGCCAAGTGGATTCGAGCAGCAGAGGCAAGGCTCTTGGAGACCTCATGCGGCTAAGTGGACTCGAGCCGTAAAAAAAATGCTCCTATAGACCCCATGCGGCCAAGTGGCCTCGAGCCGCAGAAACAGGGCTCTTGGAGACCCCATGTGGCCACGTGGACTCGAGCCGCAGAAGCAAGGCTCTCGAAGATCCCATGAGGCCAAGTGAAACTGAGCCACAAAAGCAAGGCTCCCGAAGATCCCATGTGGCTAAGTAGACTCGAGTCGCAGAAGGAATGCTCCCGAAGATCCCATACGGCCAAGTGGAGCCGAGCCACAGAAGCAAGGCTCTCGAAGATCCCATGCGGCCAAGTGAAACCAAGCCGCAGAAGAAAGGCTCCTAAGGCCACTATACGGCCAAAACGATTCAGTCTCTACTCTGTGGGAGGACACATGGCAAGTTGACCAAGTCTCAACCACCCAGATTTACTGCAACAAAGAAATCTTAATAACCCCCACTAGTTGGCAGCCCAAGATCGAGTCTTCGTGTGCTGTTATAGACATGTGGCCCTTTATACGGTCCAAAATCTTTTTATGCAGGAATCACTATAAATAGCAGGGTACCACACCCACGCTAGAGGTTGGCAATCAAGGGCTGGCAAATTTCTCAAGCGTAAAGACCGTGTCTGATAGTCCAAGGAGTAAGGCAGAGTTGCTACACTTTCCCGAGCCTCCATCGTCACCCCCCAGAATAAAAAATTTAAACAATTGTACTTAGATTGTTTCCTAAGATTTATTTCTAGGCTTTCTTCTGTACAAGCGAGTTTGCAATCAAGTTTAATTCATCTATAATTTTTGTGCTTGATATTTAATGGCAAACAATTCATGTAACATTCTACCATTTTTTAAGATGTTTGTAAAATATGGTACTCATAGCCCGCTGGTATGTTGCTCCCACATTCTTCAAGCCGATGGGCATTACTATGTAACAGTAGATTTCTTTTGGAGTCCAAAATGATGTATGTTTTTCGTCTTCAGGAAATATTTTGATTTAGTTGTAGATCGAAAACCCATCCATGAAGGACATATGCTCGAAACCATAAGTAGTGTCGATCATCACGTCAATGATTGGGAGAAGAAACTCATCTTTTGGACATGCCGAGTTGAGATCCCTAAAGTCTATGCAGACTCGAATCTTTCTATTCTTCTTAGTGACTGAGGCGATGTTGGCCACCCAATCCGGATGTTGCTTCCCTCGAATGAAACCATTTTCTATGAGTTTGTCGACTTCTTTCTCGTTAGCATCTATGATGTTAGGGCAAAAGCGACGTTGTTGCTATTTGACAGGTTTAGCGTTGGGTGGGATGTTGAGGCAGTGCATCACGACTCGCGGGTCTAAACCTGACATGTCTTCGTAGCTCCAAGCAAAGACCTCGATGTACTCTCGGATAAGTTGTATCAGAGATCCTCTGTCTTCTCCAGTCAAGCTTTTGCTAATGAAGATGGGTTTAGGAGAAGCCTCATCTCCTAGTTCAACTTGAACGACTTCGTCTTCGGTGGAGGTTCTCTCTGTTCGAAATGCCACTCCTATTTTGATACTAGGCATTGAACCCAGGGTTCATCCTTGAAGATTTTGATGATCTGGTCTTCGTCCTCGACTTGGGGATCTGTAGAGACCATATTGACGAACAATATCTTCTTGAAGGCTTAACCGATGTTGGTGTCAGAGTCCCAGGTTGAGAAATCAGTTGAGTGAGAATGCATCATAACCTTCATCTCGGAGCACTCCGAAGTTGTTGTGGGTATAATATAACCTAACCCCCGATGAGTATGCTGGTAGTAATTTTGGGACTTTCCTTTTGGAGCACGAAGTCATAAGGGGAGGCATCGACCTTTGCCGTAGTTCATTCCTCTGTCATTGTTTAGGTCGTAACCCATCTTTTGAATAAGGTATTTTGTTTGAGCATTATAACTGTATAGCTGCATCTTGCCGTTGTCAGGCTCCGATTTTGCGAGAGTAAGTCTCTGAGGATGTTCTACTCAAACTAATAAGATAGGTTCCTCATCTCTATTCTTTGTTGGAACCAGAAAGTAAGCATCTCGGGAAGAGACAACTCGGCTTGCCAGATTACCAGTTGTCACTTGGGTTTGTAACATATACAGAGGATTGACTAAGAAATACATGGTGTTCCAATGGGAACAATAGTAACTCAAAGACAACTTTCTATTAATAAAACGCAAAATTTTATTCCGAGGGACTACATCATCTAGAGAATGTGCCTCAGCATTGGCGCATATGTAGTCCCCTAACTCCTCATCAGTGAGAACCGGGGCTGCCATGGGAAAAGGTAGAAGTGGTCTCCGCTTCAGCTTGACTACCAAGGGTGCTGGAGCTGGGGATTACCAAAACTTCAAGATTGCCTTCGGGCCTCTTCGGGAGAGCTTTATTCGAATGGGCTTCTGGCTGGCAGTTGACTTTGTCGTAGATGAGTAAGCAGGTGCTTTTCCTCAAAGATTGATGATAAGAGGTGCTGGTGTCTAGGGAGGTTTTCCTCTTTATCGAACCTTCAAAGGTTCCTCAACAACAATTGCACTTTCTAATGCAGTTTCTGCCTCATCGTAGGCATCATTAGCATCATTATCCCAAGGAACTGACTTGTACAGATTAGTGTTAGTACAATATGCTTCGAGACCTCAGAACGGGTCAATGTCAGTGAACTCAGTCTTAATAGTCCCATCGCTGGCCACATATTTCATGCATTGATGATGGGTGGAGGGTACGATCATGTACTCATGGATCCATGGTCGTCTCAACAGCATATTGTAGTTTATGTCTGTATCAATGACATAACAAATCAGATATGTCTAAAGATCACCTATCTGCATTTTAGGAGGATCTTGCCCTAGGGCTCACTCTTTCCAGTATTGAAACCACTGATTATAGTATTCGATGCGGTCAACCGATGCATCAGAATCCCCAAGGTTTAGAGTAAACTCTGAAGGATTATGCTGAGAGAAGAGCCATGGTCGATGAGAATGCGATCGACCTTAATGGCACCAACAAACCCTATGTAGTACAGGGGTCTATTGTGTAGGTTGTTCTTTAGTAACATGTCCTTCTGAGTGAAGGTAATATTGTGAATCACCTCGACCACGCTATGGTAATGTGGGCACACAGCAGGGTCCTCCTTGGGCAGTTGTACCCGGGCGAGGAAGGAATACGCGTTCTGCAAAGCCTCGCTGAGGGTGTCCCGAGTCTCTTTGGAGAGACGGAGGAGCTCGAAGAGCGACATCCTGGATGGAGTATTGGGAAGCTACACCCATATGTCAAAGTTGTAGGGTTTGATCATCCCTACTTTATATCTCTCTATATATATTACAAGGGAATGGCACCTTGCTATTTATAATAGTGGGATGTGATCACTAGGGTTGCCAATGATTAGCTCTTGGAGATGGCGGCGGCCTGGGGATTGATCAATCCAGGCCGTTCGTTTCTGATTGTGACGAATCAGAACCATCAAGGATAGATTACACCAAATCCCCATTAGCAATTAATGCTGATTGGCATAAATCTTCCTTATAATGATTCTCTAATATCTGCGAATAAATCAAATTTATTCTCCTGCCACGTGCCCCAGATCATTGTGATTCGACCCGATCTTGGATTGCCATAAATCTGAGAGATTGATCGGCTGAGGACACGTGTCCTGAGAGCCAATGGTGAGACTGGAACCGCATGCAGATTGGGCCGCATGAGATTTGGGCCGCATTAATTTTGGGCCGCATAAGACTTGGGACACGTGTCAGGGCTGTCTGGGCAGTGGCCCCCTCCTTCAGACTTCTGAACCATATAATGAGCCGCATGAACCGCATAATGGTGTGTCTGCTTAAGCCGCATGGGCATGATCTTCTTGAGCCGCATAGGGATGATTCCCCTCGAGCCGCATGGGACAGCTTCACTTCTGAACCGCATGGGAAGTCTTCACTTCGAGCCGCATAAGCACACCCACGTGGCAGAGCCACGTAGCATTTTGTTGCTCTCGGGGGATCGTGTCAAAGATTTCTTTCTCTTCCCTAGAGATTCATCATCATGACAGAGTCATAATTACCTGCTTTGGTGTCAGGTCTGTCAACTTTTCAGAGGGGTCAGCCGTCATAGCAATTAATGCAGCGTGGGTGGAGGGGAGCACTATCAAGCTACGTGTCTTCTGAGCCGCATGAAATGCTTTAGGCCGCATAGCTCCTTGTGCCGCATGACTCCCTGAGCTACATGCGTTTTCTGAGCCGCATGGATCTTTCCTGGCCGCATGAATCATTTCCTTTAGCATTTTCCATGCTTCTACACATACTACCGAGTCTTTCCTTAGAGGTTTGTCAAAGCAAACGTCCTTCTGCCTCTGCTTATCTTCTGCAGGGGCTTGAGACGGACCTATAACTACCACTTTTCGAAAATGAGGGTATTCTTGAACTTTTGCAAATTTGATTATTTTTATTATTATTTAATTAAATAATTGTGTTAGTGATTAAAATTGGTAAAACCTTAGAACCATATTGATTAGATGATTATCCATGACCAAAGGAGATTAGACAACCATAAATTCATCTCTAATTAGTTAGTTGTCTCTAATCAAGTTAAAATCACTTAGGATTCATTTATTGACTTAAGAAACTAAGTTAGAATGGACCCCTTCCTTAGAACTTGTCATGACAACTTAGAGAGGGGATCCTAAGACTTTTCTATTAGACCCAAACCCTTGCCTACATCATGTGGCCGGCCTACTTAGCCCTTCTCTTCCTATTAATATCCCTACTTCATCTTCTTCCTCCTTCTATTTCATTTCAAGCCCCATTTTAGGAGTCTCCCCCAAATTGCTCCTACAACTATTTCTCATCCAAATTGTCCCAAATCAATCACAAACTCTTCCCCTTGAAGAGGGGAAGCCTCTATTGACTAGTTGGTCGCCTATTGGAGAAATTTGGCCATTGGAAGTTGAAGCAGATCTAGATCTTGGTTTTGTTCCTTGAGAATCCATCTCTCAAGTGGTAAGAGCCCTCTAAATAATCTAATTTCCCCTTTCCATAATGTAGATGCATTCATTTAGGGTCCCCATTGCATTAGGAATGATTTGGGTCAAGTTCGGATTCATTTGGAGTTCGTATCACGAGAGTATCGAATACGCACATCAAGTGTTCGATGAAATGACTCTTAGGGATTTTGTTACTCTAATTTTAGTTTTAGTTGAGTATTTATATGGGTTATATATATGTTAGCATGTGGGAATGTTTAACTCATGATTTGAACTTGTTTTGATCGAGCAAATGTGATTAGGGGTTTGGCTATGTTTTGTTCAATGTTGTAGAAGAGTTCCACCATGGCGTGTGCAGTGAATGGTGGTAAGGATATGATAGGATGTCTCAAGCCTCCATAGGCTATTACCTGTCTATATTAATCTTGTCCTACAACCTGCAGCAGTATATTTCAACCTAAGCATGATTAAGTCTGCTTACTGCCCTCCTATCCTACATTAGTCCTGTGTATTTAAGTATTTGGATCTTCCTCCTTGTCCTGCATCATTCTATTCCCCTCATCACATGATCTGTCCTATTTGCACTTCGTATTAAGCCAATTCCATATAATGCTGTGTCTATTTGGTTGTTGTTGCAGGCTTCTTTCCCGTGGTGTCCAACAAATGTCTCATGGTCGGGTTCATTTATTGTGTATTAATCAATTTCTATTCTTTGTGAGTCTCTTATTACTCGATGTTGGTATATGCAGTCTTCTGTTCAGTCAGAAAACATCCAGGTGTGGATCGTTGTTCTGTCCACTATTTTGTGACCACTCCAGTTTAACCTCCATATTCAGTCCCTACCTATATGGGTTAAATCCAAGGGGTAAATCTTTCTGTTTGTACCCATCATTAGAGTGGGGGATTTGAGCTCGAGTATGAGAATGATTCCTAGGACTGTTCTAACTTTTGTTCACACCTGAACATGATTGTTTATTGGGGTTCCCATTCAGACCGTGGCCCCCATTAAATACCTTAAGTTCTTCCCATACACTTACCTGGTATCCTTAACCCATACTCATGTTCCTGAACTGCAAGCCATTACCTATCTTTTCCCGTTGTTCAGACTGCACTAACCATTTGTTTGAGTTCAGGCATATGGATATATATATATATCACTGCACATGCTTGGCCATTGTCCCGCTCATCCCTCTTGTTACCTGCAGTAGGAGAAGTCTAGGTCTAATTTAGTTCAGACCTCATGTATCAGAACACAATAGATGTCCTTCATTCCTAATAGGCTCTGTCCTCATTCATTGGACCAAGTACAAATGTGTCCTATGCATTTCACTTTTCAATTACTGCATTTGATATCATCTGTCCATTCAATTTTGTTGCATGGACATTCACCCACTGTATTACTTCTAGTCAACGCTCACATTCATATATACACTGCAAATGTATTGTCCTGCAGAGTTTTGCTCACTGCTCACATTCACTATTTTAATCTATTAATTTATTCTGAACACTTGTAACATGTAATTTATATAATAGGACTCTTTGACTCCAGTTCGTACACTGATACACATTAGTTGCTCAGGAAATCAAGCGAGTACATTCTCTGTTAGTTTTTATTCATGATAGTATCTATATTGCCTGCTCTAGACTACTTTACTTGATGCTGACACATTGTTAACACGGACTAGTACTGTATGGATCTTGTCATGAGATGTTATCCCCTTAACGGGTGCATTGGGTATTTCATGTTTATGTACTTCATCATGTACATCTTGTACTCCTTGTATTCGTATTATTCATATACACTCATATGCTCTCATGTACGTTCATGTGCTTTCATGTACTCTCATGTGCTCTCATGTACTCCCATGTTCTCACATGTACTTCATGTATAAACTAACAATCATGTACGTAATTGTAGAAGCATAAAAATTTTTAGCTGAAGACATCCCTTTGCCAAAGCGCAGAAGATACAAAAGACTGAGGCTCAGTGCTAAAAAGACAAAACATAAGATATGAAGAGAAGTCTCTTATTGTCATGTCTACCAAAGTCTAGTACAGACACATCAGGACTATACATAAGGGACTAATTATGTTCTTCTACAAAGGATCTAGTACAGATTCGACAGAGCCTAGAGGGATCTACAAGGGATGAAGTCTTCGTCGAAGCGCAACCTTCCTTCTTCTTGCCACGCACGCTAGAAGATTTATCTCCATCGAAGCGTGTTCTAACTTTCTTGTGGGCATAGCCTCTCAGAAGCATATCAGTTACTCAGCACTTTGAAGAAGCCAGAGCCTTCGAGCTAGAGGCGCAGCCACCTGCCTGCGCTAACCTCAGAAGCAAGATGGTAGTAGGCCCCCTCACCTTCTTTTACTTTAGAAGCCAGTGTCTTCACTCCAGAGGCGCAACTACCTACCGGCACCAATCTCAGACGCGCAAGGTTATCTTACCCTTTCCTTCGCAGCCAATGCCTCCACTGTTCAGAGGCGCAACTACTTACCTGCGTCTGCATGAGGCGCATGATGGTGATATGCTTACACCATCTCCATTTTCATGACGCAGTCGTCTGCTCCGGATCAAAAGCTTAAGTCACTTCTCTACAGGAGACTTGGGAACTTCTATCGCAACCAATGCAAGTCAGGTTGTCGCTCCAAAAGCACAGTAATCTCACCAACTTGAAGCACAAGCCTACTTGTCGCCTACAATATAACGACTCCGTTATCCTGAAACACAGCTTTATAAGTTACTCTATATGCACAGAAGTCTCATCGTCATTCGAAGCCAAGTCCACTCGTCGACTGAAGGCACAAAGGTTTCGTCGTCTCCAGAAGCACCATTTACTCGTCGCCCCAGAAGAACAGTAGTACTTAGTCCTCACCAGAGAAGCAGGAAGCATGGGTCCACCCCAATTGGTTTGTTTAAACTTTCTCTTGCAGGGAAGATTGGGATTAAATCATGATTGATATCATATCAGATTAATTTAAATCTTATACGAGGATCAATTAGACTCTAAATCTAGGATAAAATCCTAAGATTTACTCGGCTATTTCTGAGCAAGCAAATCGGCACGCGCCACGTGTTACCTCCTTCGGTTATATTTATAACTACCAGAGATCTTGTTTGAGGGGAATCTCGATGTTCGCCACGTGTCAGCGCTGTAGAAGCTCACACCATGCAATGATGGCAGATACTTTCATATCTCAGGAACCCTAATGCACTTCGCATATGTGCTCGGTTCTCTATAAATAGAAGTTCTTCTTCTTCTACCAAAGCATCGACAGAAGGAAAATTGACAATCGACAATCTTCAAAGGATCAGCAATCTCTATCCAGGAAGAGTCGACCACCCTCATCCACCAATCAACCAAAAACCAACCAACCATCTTCAAGGGATCTTCTCTTCTAGACAGCTTCTTGATCGGTGGCCCCAGAGTCCCATCAAAGGTGTCAGAGAGCCATAGAAAGGTTGATTCGTCGCCAGATCGTCAATGGAGTAAATGAGCTACTGCAGCGCTCGATCCCCACCATCCCACTTTCCAAGAAACCTCTTCTCCTTGTACTTAGAATATCATATTTAGGACTTCCTTCTTTGTACACAGATACCTTATTTGTTCAATAAAGTAAAAAGTTTATTCAACCTTTTATTATGTTGAACAAAATGATGACTCTGCTGGGGACTACCTTCTCCTCCAATGAGAAGGCGGGTGACGTAATCTGATGACAACTTGCTGGGAGCTTCTCAAGACATGTTGGTTGTACGCTTCAACCAGCAGGCTTTCGAAGATCGCCTCTCTAGTGAAAAGTCGAAGACTTCAAAGCGGTTCATACAACCGAAGAAGACTCGACGTGTCTGGAGACCTAAGACGCCTGCAGCCAGCAGCATGATGGTCGAAACTGCGGCTCAGGACCCCCTCAATGTCAAAGCCTCAGAGAAGATTTCGGCTGCTACAGCCTTATCCCCTCGCCCGATTCCCATCATGGGAAAGCATGGCGAGGAAGATGATGGTTCCATAGTTGATCTGACGAAGAAACGATGCCAAAGGAAGTGCACACCGGTCCAACCCCTCACGACGGGAGTATTGTCGGTGAAGAGATTTCTTCGACATAATCACTTTCCTTTCAGGTAAACCTTCGGCAGACTCTGAATACTACTCGCCCGCTGGGGGTAGTAGGAAGAGATCCAGGTGGCTCACGCTTCATACAATAAGTGTGCGACACCAACGGTAGGCAAGAGGCTCGTGTTGAAAGTTACACGCGCAGCCGATAGAAAGCTATACGAGACTGGCTCTCACATTCCGATGCCTCAACCAGTCGAATCTTCCTTCTACTGGGGTTCCTGTGCGTAAACCAAGCCAGGGGTACGTCCGACGGAGAGGGAGCCATAAGAGCAGCATTCTTGTGCAAAACCAAGTCGCTTCCTTGCCATACCCTCTTTGACCGTACTTATATGCAGCTTCCCTACATGAACAATGGGAGTGCGACGACAGAAGATCCAGCCCTCTCCCAAGTGGAAGAAGAATCTGTGGTACAGGACGTGCCTAAATCAAGGCACTTTTGTACCCAGATTACCATCAACTGTTGTTGTCAGTAGACGGCTGCGCCATCGTCGAACATGCGTTCCGTCTTCCAAAGACTCTACTCCATACCGACCCCACATCGGAGGTTAAAGAGGGTCGTGAGCCATAGAGAAGACGAACCCCGTATCGCTAGATGTCATGTGGCACATGGTTCAGAGCTTTCAAGAAGCCCTTCCTGAGTCTTCATATTGGTTGCTAAACCGAGGAGAAGATCAGAGAGCAGTAAAGCTAAGGTACCCGATGCAAGTGTGTTCCAAGGCACTCGTTATATATGCATTGGGTGCCTTGTCAAAAATTGGGGGGCAGCCAGCCTCCTACCATGTACGACAATCCTGTGTACCAATCTGAGGTAGCACAATACGACACAAATGTCTCTATTGGTGCAGCTAGTCACCAGACTGGGATAGCAACCATACTGAGTCCGAAGAAGATCACAATCTGTGGTATATCCTCAGGACAGCAAGGCTCAGGCGTCTGAGCTAGAAAATGAAGGATCACGGCTCCCTCGAGTCACCCTCATACTCGGTCTGTATGCATGGCCGATGACAATAAGGAAGACAATAACGAAGCTCTCAAACGTATCGAGGTCCTCGAGACGAAGTTAGATATGCTGAAGGACACCATGAAGACCCTGTCCTCGATCATAATCGACCTCAAGAGTAGCTTGGCTCCCACTGTCTCTATACCTGCACGTGATCTGCCAAGTAATGACGAATCCAACATGCTGCCTACTACCAATTAGGTAGGACCATTCTCGTCTACTCCATCGGCTACAGGCTTCGTAATACATATCAAAATACAGCAGGCCATTAAGAGCTGCATGCTTGTTATGATGCCAAGGAGAAGCAAGAACGCTTCGAAAGATGGGGATCCGATAGCAACCCTGTCGAGTGGGACAACGTCGTCTATCGTCCCAAATACAATCTGCAGATGCTTACACCTTATGAATTGAAGGGGTCTCCCCGATAATACTTTAGGTACTTTGTCAGTAACGGGGTACCTACCAAAGGATGACGCCCCTGTCCAACATAAACATAGGAGCCCTACAGGGGTTAGCCTATGAGTGGTTCTGCAGTCTTTCGGACGATTGTATCTCGTCATTTGAAGTCTGAAGACTTGGTTCGTAGATCGATTCTACGACGGAGGCATGGATATGACCATGTCGACCCTCATAGAAATTGTTTAGGAAAGAAAGAGCCTGCCCGTGCATACATCGAACGCTTCCTCCAAGTAGCCCTCAGATTACCACCCACCAAGCCCAAGCCCATGCTTATGGACTCCTGCCGCAAGAACATGCTGCCCGCTATAAAATTGTGGTACAGTGCTCCCTGCAAGGAGTAGACGTTTTATTACAGAGGTGGATGTCGCACAAAGGAAAGCCCAGGACGCGCAGCTCCTGGGGCTACACTTTTCTGCGCCCAAAGACAAGGGGAGACGCTCATCTAGCAACAACTCTAAAGACGAAAAAGGCAAGCAAGCCATGACCGTCAACATCTCCAAAGGTTCAGCAGCTGTGAACCCCAAGTCCACGGAAGCAGAGGACGAGGGAGACTTACTCCTTCAAAAATGAGGATACGCTGGAGCTCTTCGAGATGCTTACGAAGAGTGGAAAACTATCCATCCGGCACCCAGGCATCCTGATGAGGTGGAAAAGTTGGACCATCCCAAGTACTGCCATTATTACCAGTACATCCATCACTCAATACAAGACTGCTACGTTGAAGGAGCAAATTCAGTGCCTCATTAACGCCAACATCATATCATTGGATTACAAAGAGAAGACCGTCATGGCCAACATGGTTACTCTCCAGTTCGGGAGTTTTTCAGCCAAAGGTGCAAGATGGCGTCGTTTCCATTCTAAAGGCGACGATGAAGGTAGTCAACCTTCCGCCAGCAAGGGACAACGCTCAAGGCCTCATCCGTTCTCCACTCTTAAGGCAAAGTCATGTGGATACATCCTGACTTGGTTCCCGATATGATGACATCTACGACCCTTTGGCCAAAGGTAAGAAAAGCAAGGCATGCCATATTGTCTCGACGTCGACTGACGGTGCTTTGGTGACCACCCGCTCGGCGTAGAGGCAAGAGGACCTGGAGTCTCCACCAAATACTTCCCTGTCCCTGATATTCAGGAGCAGGTCCACCTCAAACCCCTGAGGCACCAGAGGCGGGTATCCCGGGCTCCTACCGTGGACAAGTAGAAACAGAAGGAGGTTCGTTTCGACAAACGTCTCAAAAAGGATCCTACAATAGGGCCTATCAAGCCCTAAAACTTCGATATTCTAGTACAGCTGGGTAATACTCCGGCAAGATTATCAATTTTTGAGCTCCTCCGTCTCTCTAAGGAGACCTGAGATGTGCTCAGTAAAGTTTTACAGAACGTCGAGTCCTTCCTAACTAGGTTCGGCCACCGAAAGTGGATCCTGCAGCTTGTCTACATTGCCAAAGCTTGGTCGAAGTGATTCCCAGTATCACTTTCACCAACAAGACATGCTACTAAAGAATAACCAACACAACCGCCCCCTGTACTATACAGGGTATGTCGGTGCATTAAGGTCGATCGCATCTACATTGACCCAAGTTCCTCTCTAAGCATTATCCTAAGAAGCCGTTTTAAGCTTTAGGGATTCCGATGCATCGGTTGACCGCCTCGAACACAACAATCAGTGGCTTCAACGCAAAAAGAGCGAGCCCCAGGACAAAATTTGCCTGAAATATCAGATCGACGACCTTCAACTGAAGTGACTTGCTATGTCATTGATGTGTACATAAACTACAACATGCTGTGGGGCGCCCATGGATCCATGAGTACATGATTGTCCCCCTGTATCAGTGTATGAAGTATGTAGCCAGCGACAGGACCATCAAAACGGAATTTGCTGATATCGACTCGTTCCGAGGA
>JANAVB010005158.1:0-13747 GCA_029216955.1 Iris pallida
TACCTATATACCTTACCAGGGTAAATACCAATACCTTGTTCAACCACTCTAACCTAGGAATACTAGCCTAGGTTTCCTAGGATAGCTAGATACTATCCTATACTAATATTACCTACCAAGAAATCCTAGTATCTAGGTTATCTAAGTCATCTTAGACCACATGTTAACCATCTACCCATTACCTTACTACCATGGTATATAGCTACATATATATACACTCACCTATATTCCCATATCTAGACACACACACATAAATACATATATGATCCACACCCACAAATACATATATAACACATATTATAGATACATATCTAAACCCATATATAAACACATATAGGTTCTCCTATATAAACTCACACATACTCAAATACAAGGCTCACCACACACACTAATTCTTACAAACACACACATACACATGGGCATATATGGCTGTCCATTGGACTGGAATGTAGGGGCCAAATGGATGCACTAGAGGGTGCATAAGGACAGTCAAGGACATGATTTGGGACAGGTTAATCAGGCTAATACATAGACCTAGATGAGGGCTGCCTAGGGCTAATTGTTGGCTGAAATTATGGGGGTTGAACATTGGCAAATATTGACTGTTTTGGGACAGCTACATAGGTGTTATGAGGCCTCTAATATGGCTGATTCAATGGCTGAAATGGAGGGGAAATGGACAGGTAATGGGCTGCCATTAATGACTGAAGTATTGGGCTGGACAAGGGTTATCAATGACAGATTTTTGGGGGCTATGGGGACTTGTTTAATGGCTGGAAATCCCCACACTAATCTGCTGCTATGCTGCTGCTAGCAATAGCAGTACAAACCGCCACCCCCTGCACTCTAATTCAAACTCTCTTTAATTCTCTCACACTCTCAAGTCCCATTTTCTATATCCCTCTAATCTGACACACACCCTAACTCTATGCAAATATAGACACACACATAACACCCACTCTACATTTCCCAATTCTCAACCATAGTTAGATCAATTATAGAAGAACATATTTAGGGACTCAAACTAATCAGTTAATAGCATTAAATAGGTTTAATCAACTGTCCAAACTTGATTTTAAAACCTGGGAAATAACAGATAACTGGTTTCAGAAAAATAGAGGGGTAAATGAGATTTGACCATCGAAATCAAGTTAAGACCCCAAACAAATGGTTGGAAACAAACATATGAATGTGTTACGTGTCCTAGAGTGTGTCTTGTGTCCACTGAAATATGACACGACGTGTCAACACAAATTAAACTCGAAATAGTGTACTCACAGACACTGCACAGTGCACTATCTCGTGCATAGGTACACGCATGTCGTGCACCCAATACGACACGAACTGGGACACGTGGTTGTGCCCACACCTAGGTTAGGTCTAGGTGCATGTGTCCACACGCCTGTATCGAGTCCAAAGTGTTGCGTGTCCGAATTATGAAGCCGTGTCAGTGGCTAAAATTCACAGTGCACAAAACAGTGTAAGGACAGTGCACGATCGATTTCTCCTAAACTAATGCACGAGATTCGATAGAATTTTGGGGGCATGATGTTAGTGTATGCCTCCTCGACCCCACAAAATTTTGTGTCGAAACATGGCGTGTCGTGTCCTGCACATCCCCCGAACAGCAGGGCACGCGCACAGCCCCGCGCACGCGCACGCACCCGTATGTGCACATGTCGTATCCGACACGATGTGACACAGGGACACCCTCAGTCATGAAGAATCATGTAAGCAACAACAAATACTAATTTCCTATTCAAATAGATCTCGAAAATAACACGAAAAGTTTCTCAGTGGCATTTTCACAAACACAAGGAGATAGGCACTGATACGTGTCCAGTTTGGATACAAAAGGATACGAATTCTTAGGGTTTCCTATTCCTACTGTTAGGTTAGGTCTAGGGCTCCCTAATGATGCAAAAATCTCAGGATTCTATGGTGAGAATAGGAAGTTACCTCAAAGTATCAAAACCCTCAAAAAAATGCTAAAGAGAGATGCTCCTCTTGATGGTGAAACTCCTCCAAATTGATTTTAATCTGAGAATAAATTGTAGCAATAGCAAGAATACTCAAATTAAAACCTATTGAAATTTGTTTGGATTAAAAAGGAGGAAAAATAGATTTTCTAGGGATTTTTGAAATAGGGAAAATACCTCTTTCTAAAGCTTGTTCTTCCTTAGAGGCTATCCCTAATTCTAAGAGAATATTTATAAGGGGGAATCCCAAGGATGGGTTAAGTGGCTGGACAAAATATTAGGCTTAGGGTTGGGCACTTGGCTAATGGGCTTTGGGCTTAGTCATAAAACAAATGACTTAAAAATCACAAGTCATGACTTGTGGTCAAAATCTTTCTATTCAAAACTCAATATTCCTAATTGATTTCACTAACTAGAGTATAGTTAACTTAACTTAACCTATGGTCTCATAACTAGCCAAGTCCAACTCAACTAGGGTTAGGTCACAAAGTCAAAGCTAGTCAAAGTTAACCTAGTCAACCCTCATTCAAACAATTCCAAAATAAATTCTAAAAATTCCCAAAAATTTAAATAAATCCTAAAATGATCCTCTAGGCTAAAATGTACTAGTCAAACATCCAAATCACATGGCTAAGCTCTAGGTCAACGGTCTCCAAGGTTACACTAGTCAACACCAAAATCATAAGTCATGATTTAAATAGTTTAAAAATGATTAAAAATTACTAAAAATCATATTATTAATTAAATATCATAATTAAATAACTTAAAATACAAAATTTCAAAATTACCCTTATTTTAGAAAACTGGGTGTTACACCGTCCATGAAAGACATGCGTTCGAAGCCACATGTGTTGTCGATCATCACGTCGGTGATTGGAAGCGGGAACTCGTCCTTCGGGTAAGCAGTATTGAGATCCCTGAAGTCGATACAAACTCGTATCTTTCTATTCTTCTTGGTGACACGAACAACATTGGCTACCCAATCCAGGTGTTGTTCTTCACGGATGAAGCCGCTGGTCAAGAGTTTGTCCACCTCCTGATCGATAGCGTTCATGATGTCAGGACGAAAGCGTCGATGTTGTTGTTTGATAGGCCTGGCATCAGGTAAGATCTTGAGCCTATGTATCGCGATCTGAGGATTAAGTCCCGGTATATCTTCGTAGCTCCAAGCGAAGATATCGATATATTCTTTAGCCAGCCGGATTAAAGATTTCCGATCTTCTCCTTCTAGGCTTTTGCTGATGAAGATTGGTTTGGAAGAAGATCCGTCCCCAAGGTCGATCTGCTCGACCTCGTCTTCGGTAAGGGGTTCGCATAATTCAAAATGAGACTCCCACTGTTCTCCTAGGCGTTGGGCCCAGAGTTCTTCTTCGAAGAATTCTGGCATTTGGTCTTCGCCTTCATCTTCTTACGATTGTGCAGATGCCATATTGGATGATAGCACTCTCTTGAAGATTGAGCCGATACTGGTATCAAAATCCTAAGTTGATGCTTCTGACGAGTGAGAATGGTCTACTTCTTCTGCCTCCAAACTCTCTGGAGTTAACGGTGGCATGACATAGCCCACCCCCCCCCATCGAGTTCGATTATAGTAGTCCTGTGGCTTTCCTTTAGGTGTTGGAAGCCGGAGAGGGAGACGTCGACCCTTGCCGTAGTTCAGGCCTTTGTTGTTTTTAGGTCGTAACCCATCTTTTGGATGAGGTACTTTGCCCTGTCCGTGTACCGATAGACTTGTATTCTGCCGGTATCCGGTTCTTGCTCGAGTGGCGGGAGGTCTTGCTGATGCTCGACTTTACCAAAGATGATGGATTCTTTGTCTCGATTCTGCGGTGGGACTACAAAACAGGCCCCCTGGGACAGGACTACTCGATTTACATGATGGACGGTCGTTATTTGTGTTTGCAACGACCGTAGAGCGTTATCTAATGTATACATGGCATTCCATTATGGAAGACTAGAATAATTAAAAGACACTCTATTATTGATGAAACACGAGATTTTATCTTACGGGATTACATTGTCCAGGGAGGGTGCATCTACATCAGCAGAGATATATTCTCCTAGCTCTTCATCTGTGAGTACTGGGATTGGATCGGGAGAGTCCACCACACCTTTGTTCTTGGGGTCCAAGAGGGCTATGTGGGCCCTCTCCGACAGCTTAGATGAGACAGATGATCGCGACGGCTTGCCCTTAAGACGCACCTTCAGAGGTGCCTCAACTGCGCCTTCAGTGATAGGTGCCTTCCCCTGTAGTTTTGCCACAAGGGGAGCCGATGTTTGTGGTGGCTTTTCCTTGAGCCGTATCTTCAAGGGAGCTTCAATCGGTGTTCTACCTGGAGTAGTTGGTGCTTTTCCAGGTAGCTTGATGTTCATGGGAGGCAACGTCTGAGGCAGCTTCCCTTTGAGTCAAATTTTTAGAGAAGCGACAGGAATCGTCTCTGGCTCCATGTCGGGCTCTGCTGTCGTTTCTGCTTCATCGTCAGCATCATTAGCTTCCTCCTCGTCAGGTAATTTGTACAAGTTAGAATCAGTGAAGTAGGCTTCAACCCCTTTGAAAGGGTCAATGTCCGCGAACTCCGTCCAGATGATGTCATTGGTGGACACATATTTCATACATTAGTGCAGTGTGGATGGGACCACCATGTACTCATGCAGCCACGGACGATCCAGTAGGAGGTTGTAGTTGGCGTCGGCGTCCACGACATAACAAGTCACCTCGGTCCTGAGGTTACCGATATGGCACTTTAGCCGTATTTTGCCCAGCAGCTCGCTTTTGCTAGCATTGAAGCCACTGATTGTTGTGTTGGAAGGCACCAATCGGACATTGGGATCTCCAGTGTTGAGAGCAGCGTCTTCGGGATAATGCTGAGGAAAGACCCCGGATCGATCTGAATCCGCTTCACCTTGACAGAACCGATATAACCTGTATAATACAGCGGCCTGTTGTGTCGATCGTGCTTGAGCAGCATGTCTTGTTGGGTGAAGGTTATATTGGGGATAACCTCATCCGCACAATGACAATGTGCACATATAGTCGGAGTATCCTCAGGCTGCTTGACCTGACTGATGAAGGACTCAGCATCCTTCAGGGCTTCACAGAGAGCTTCGCGAGTGTCCTTAGAAAGACGAAGAAGCTTAACAGAGATAGGCGGGCAGGAGTACTGGCAAGTTGTGCCAGTATGTCGAAGTTGTGGGGCTTGGCTAGCCCCGAAGCATTCTCCTTTCGCAGAGGCCTGTCGAAACGAACCTCTACATGTTTCTGCTTATTGGCTGCTGGGGGCTTAGATGGGCCCTCTTCCTGGGAAGCAGGGACGGTGCAAGGAGGCACCACCTCGATGGCAGCTTCGTCAGGTTGGGCCTTCTGTTGTGAACACGTCTGTACAGGAAGTGCCTCTTTCGCAGAGGAAGAGACCATGCGGCAAGACTTGATCTTCCTGCCTTTGGTTTTGGAGGCAGAGCGTACCTCCGATTGAGTAACATCGGAGACAAGATAAGGGTGAACCCATAAGATCTCTCCCTGAGATGTGGTGAGTGGGATGAGTCCACTCACGTTGTCACGAGCAGGTGGTAAGTTAACCACCTCTATTGTCGCCTTAGGGATGGGGACGACGCCGTCTTGTGTTATAGTTGGCGGCAAGGTGCCGAACTGGAGTGACACCATGTTGGCCGAAACCGTCTTCTTCTCGTAGTCGATGGAGATAACATCTGAATTGATCATACGCTGGATATAGTTTTTAAGGATGTAGTGGTCCTTGGTTGGGTGTCCGACAAACCGATGGTAGTGACAGTACCTCGGATTGTCCACTTTCCCAACCTCGTCGGGATGCTTTGGGTCCGACAATTTGATCTTGTCACCCTGCTTCAGTATCTCGAAGAGTTGTATGGTGTCTTCATCGTTGAAGGAATAAACCTCATTTGGCCTTGGTGCAAGTGGAGGCTTCTGAGCAGGCACTGATGCACCTTTTGAGGCATTGACAGTCAACGCTTGTTTCCCCTTCGTCTCTCTTCCGGGGTTGTTGGTTGTAGGCCGTTTCCCGTTATCCTCGAAGGCAGGGAAACTAACTCCCAGAAGGCAAGCATTGGATGCCTTCTTTTCTGTTGCTTCTGCTTCAATGATCAAGGAACTCCAGTCGGGAGGAGGAGTAGAGTTGAGCCAGAGCTTGACTGCAGGCAGCATGTTCATGCTGCAGGAGGCGAGGAGTGCATGTTCTGGCATGCCCGGGGGCAGTCTGATACCCGAACTGTTTCCTTCTCCTTCTGGCGTATCTCTATGAGGGATGCCATTGTCATGTCCTTCCTGCCATCGTAGAAACAGTCAAGGAAAAGGTACGTCAAGTCGTCGAAGGAAGATATGGAATTATTGGGAAGGCTGCAGTACCAGTCGTACGCCACTCCTTTCAATGTCCCGACAAATATGCTGGTGAGCAGCGCATCCTCCTTCGGGAGATGTCCCGTTTGGGACTAGAAGTATGTCAGATAGCGATGCAAAGAGTCCTTCCTGTCGTATGGCGTCAATATTTGTGGTTTATATTTAGGAGGATAAACCACTTTTTCCATTCGAGGGGATAAGGTTGGGGGATGCCCATCTTTTGGTGCTCCTCTTGTCTATTCTTAGACTCAAAGCGCTCGCGCAAGTCCCTGACCATCTCCACCATGTCTTCCGTGGAGCTGAGAGTTGGGAAAGGTGGTACCGCCTGGAGTTGAGCATTTGATGGCTCCGACGTCCGAGGTGCTTCGCGGCGATCCGTATCGAAGGATACCCATTAAAGGGGTACACTTGATTCTCCATTGGCCCCTGGGCCAGGACCGGTAGAAGGTGCCCTGGCCAAAGCTGACCGTATCTCAAATACTGCTTGAGTCAGTGTTTACATGGAGGCAGAGAGGGTTTTGAGTCCTTCCTCCAGGGTATCCATGCGCTGGACGAGGTCTGTTGGTGGCGCATCTGACTCGGTGTCACCCCAGTCATGTAGACTGTCATAATGCGGCTGGAGTCGGATGGCTCGGTTGAGGCTTCGCTTTCGGCCTCACTCTCCTGTAAAGGAGTTGTTGCTCCCGGAGCTTTGTCTTGGCTACCTTCAGCTATGTTCTGGGGGACTTCTTCGTCTTCGAAACTCAGATCTACAGGGGCTAGACTACACCCAGCGATGTTTTGAAGGACACCCTCGTCTTCGGGAGAAGTATCCGTAAGGGCCTGATTACCCCTAGTCCTGTCTTGAAGGACTTCTTCGTCTTCGAGATGTAGATCCATAGGGGCTAGACGACCCCCAGCTACGTCCGGGTGGCTGACTTCGCCTCGAGGATAAAGATCCACCCCAGTTGTGCTTTAGAGGACACCTTCGTCTTCGGAAGGAGGATCAACAAGGGTTTGACTACCCCCAGCTTCCTCTAAGATCTTCTTCCTCCCCGAGTGCCTTCGAACAATCCGGAGGACGAGACAGTTGTCTTGGTTTTCCTTGGCTGGCTCTTGGACGAGGAATTGCCTGTCGCCTTTCGGACTGACGAGGAGTTATAGATTACATTGCATGAAGCAACCTTTAGTTGTGGATCCTCTTTTATTGACACCTTCTTTCCGAGGTGACGTCGGAGGTGTGTCGATGATTGCAGCCGCTGGAACACCGACTGTCTTGGTGGGACTGCTGCCTTGCAACAGTAATTGATGGTGACTACAGCACAAGTGTGTCCTGTGAGGGGTGCATCGTGCTTGTCAGTCGACTCTCCTGACCGACGTTTATGAGTGATCACGTTACGCAGATCGTTGGAGGAGAGTGCCACCTTCGTACCCCTTCAGGCGCATGGCAAGGCCAAGCGCCGGGGTGGTCAAGTGAATGTTGCGCCCCTGATCCAACACCAAACAGGCGCTCAGATCAGTAGTGGAGGGACAACATTTAAAGTGACTTGAACGAACCTCAGACGCACAACCAGAGGAGGCACGGGAGTTCAAGACCACTGGGTTTGCCTTGCTCGACTTGGTTGTGGACGCAACAGGTGCGCCCAAATGAGACAATGACTGTGAAGGTCAGCTCGTTTCTGGCACAGAAGCACCTGAGTCAACCTTATACAGCTTACCATCAGCAGCGCACATGATTGTGAGAGCATGCTTCTGGCTTGCTGCTGGCATAGCACATTTGGGGCGCATGGCCCGTGCTGCCTTAGACATCTTCGTACTAGCCCGCTGGGGCGCGTAGTACTCAGAATCCAAATTCTTCTCGCCACTACAGTGAGTGAGTCTGTCAAAGACAGAGACCTTCTATGGCACATCGGAGGTGATGCGCGGGGCATTAGCTGTGCCCCTGCTCCGTCGATGCGTCTTCCTCGTCTGGGAGGGAGATGGCTGGGGAATGTGGTCAGCCGCACGTTTCCCCGAGAGATGCGCTGCAGCGGTGGGCGCACCTTGGTTGCTGAGGACATCAGCAGGAAGGGAAGGCTGGATTGGCGCATCCCCTTCGGTAGATGTGCCAGAGGCGTCGACCTTGCGCACCCAGACTTGGTGAGTCTTCTTCGGCTTCAGCAGCCACTTCGAAGGACTCACACTGCCTTCAGAAATGAACTCCTCATACACCTGTTGATTGAGGCGTACGACCAGCGTCTTGTTGGAGGAGCCTACCTTCACGTCGTCGGATTGCGACACAGCTTTCTCGGTGGAGGAGAAAGAGGTCCCCAGCAGAGTCGCCAGCTTGTTTGCCATTAAAATCTTTTGATATAATTTCAATACAAACAGAACAGTATTACAATATAGGACTTAGACGTAGGCCTAGGAGTACACATTTGTTTAATCTGGGTCCCTTGTACCGATGGAGCGAGTAGTAATGCGTTGACGCCGTTGACGATCTGACGACGGTTCTCGGTTCTCTGAAGATCTGGGTTGCTCTAGGTACAGGAGCTTGCGGAAAGGAAGAAGACGTTGAGTGTCTGTATCTGTCTCTCTCTATATATTGCTGATGATTGCACGACGTCTCTGTCTGTGTGTCTCTGTGTGTCGAAGAAGGAATGATCCTTCTATTTATAGTCTGCAGGCTGGCTGCTCATGTGCGCATATGTAGGATACGCCTATACGTGGGGACGCCACGTGGTGATTGCTGATGGAGGCGCATGGATGATGCGCTTTGATTAAGGAGTTGAATCCTTCATGCTGCTATTGTGGACTGGCACGTAGCAAGGGAGAGGATCTTTCTGTTGCAGAGATCTTGGGTGATTAGCACCCTTTCGTCGGTTGAATCGAGTCAAAGGACACGTGTCGTAGGCCCATGGCTCGGAGATCACGGATTTGGTGGGGAATGATCTAGTAGGTTGTGCCTGAGATTGGACGCATGAGGAGACCTTGGCTCGTAACCTTTAGGAGTCACTAACCATTCGGGACGTATGGCTTTTGAGGTGAATGCGAAGCTTCAGTAGTGACTTTACTTCTGTCTTTAGGGATCAGAGAAAAGTCTGAGGCACATGGCTTTTGAGGCACATGCAGAGATTTGGCACATGGCTGCGAAGGCGCATGCGAAATGGTTGGGCGGCCACGTGGCTTGTAACTGCCGGAGGGGAGTAATGATGGTGTTGACGTTGGCAACACTTCATTTTCTGAAAAAGCTGTCAACTGCAGTCTTCGGGGGACGTGCTGCCAACTCTGTCAGACTTCAGCATTTAATGTTCTTTGACAGGTGATGGACTGTTGAGTGGGTGCATTGATCGGTGTTCTACTCGGCGTATGGGGCCGCATAGGGGCACATGCTTGTGAAGCGCTTGGTGCTGAGGGGCGCGTCTATGTGATGCGCGGTCTGACCAGCACATCCACTCCGCATGATACGTCTTTTGGTGCGACTGTTACGTTCTTCGAGTGCTTTAAATAGCCATTTTTGACTTGGCTGAATTCAAAGCGTCAGGTTCACCATTAAATGCAAATTCATTGCACGGGATTCGGAGAGCCAGCCACTTGGCGCATGGGTTTGATTTGCCCGGCCTATAAATAGTGGCATGAAGAGGGTTTGCTTCTCGTTCTCTCACGTCTTTCCAAAATAAACTTGTTAACTCGAGCACATTCTGTTGATGAGATGCTTCCGAGGATGAAGATGCGACGCATGATCTTCGTTGATGCACTTGAAGGTAACTGTTACATCCAAAAGTCGGAGTCAAGGGCTTCCGAGGCAGGCAGAAGGTGCCTGTTGCATCCAAAGATCGGGATGCTCGAGCCTCGTCTCCGTTATGCTGGAAGAGCCGCAGATCGAAATTGCGGTGCTGCGGCTTTAGAGGCTCTTTCTTCTGTCAGAGAGGGTGTTGCCCATTCTTGTTGTGTTGAAAGCTGCTCCTTTAGCCGCGGTTTCGATTGCGGTCTTCCTTGGTATTTGGAGGCTCTTTCGAAGCCTCCCCTGGCGACAGGTTCATTTGCGGTGCTCTTCTTTTCCTCGGTTTGGGGGGCTCTTTCTCCAGCTAGAGGGTTGATTGCCACCCTCGTTCTGCTCAATAAATGCTTCATTAGTCGAAGCATTAGATGGCGCATATGCTGACACTTCATGATGCTCCTGGCTGGAAGGGCGGCACATAACTAAACTGCTGAAGGGATGCACATAACTGAGGATGCACATAACTGAGCTGCTGAAAGGATGTGCCCGGCTGAGAGCGTATGGTGGGATGCGCCTGACTGAGAGCGCATGGTAAGATGTGCCTGTTTAAGAGCGCATGGTGACTGCTGCGCCTGGCTGTAGACCTAGGGCCTTTTCTTTTTGTAGAAGTTCTCCCTTGTACAGCCTTTTCTAGATATGTAATAGACTTTTATATGCAAAAAAATCCTCTTTCAATGTCTATACTTTTGCTTTGCTGTGTCAAATACTTTGTCTGAGCTCCCTGGCGTAGGTAGTATTTGGCGCATAGGATTTTTGGTCCTGAAATTCCATGCTTCTACAAGACCTCCTTCAAAGTTTTCAAAACTTTTTGCCAAGTTTTAAAATACTTTGAATAAGAAGCATGGTGGTTGGGGCGCATGAATGTTCGAGCGCATGGATACTCTGCACATCAGTGATGGAGCACATGCTCCTCTCAGTTAATGCAAATGATAATGCCTCGATAACCAAGAAGATTAATGATGATATTTTTGGATTTATTTGCAGTTATCTCCTCGCAGAACCCGAAGCGACGGCTGAGGTCACACTTCTTCGGTTCACGGTGCAACTGAGCCTATAAATAGGCGTGAGATGGGGAAAGAGAGTTCTTCCTCTCTTGGCTTTCTTCTTTTAGAGTTTTTTGAAAAACCCTAACTTTCTTCCTTCAAGGAATGGCTCCCAAGACTCCTCGCGGTGGTGCTGGCAAGGAAAAGGAGCCTGTGGAGTTCGCCGAGGAGGACGCTCCTGTCACCATTGTGACTCCGACCGACGTTCGGCCTGCGGTGACGGGTAGGTGTCGTCTTTTCTATTTTTAGACAAGTTTGGATCATACGGCTGATGGGTGGTCATCTGCTTCAAATTCAGAGGGAATGCTACCCCCAGTGTGGGGGTCATCTGCTTCAAATTCAGAGGGAATGCTACCCCCGACTTGGGAATCTTCGTCGTCCATACGGAATCTTGTCTTTGATCGAGTGTCCATATAGACTCCTTCAGATGTGACAGCTTGTTGGTCATCTGTTGTTAGATTTTGTCTTCTCCTTCTCGTGGAACTGAGAGAGAAGGTTGGACTGGTGGTCCACCGTTTTTGATTGGGGCTTCCGTAAGGGGGACCCCATGAAGCCATGTTGGATGAAACACATAGTGGCTTCTCGTCGTCAGAGAAGTACAGCCGTCGAAACACGGACTTTCTCTGAGGCACTCTTGTTGCTTTGGAGCAACAACAGTTGATAATAATACTGGTGCACGGAAGTGCACTATGAATTATTATGTTCTTCCTCGCTTTACGCTTATGATTTATCGTGTCGCACAAGTTAGCGGAAGGGAGTTGTGCCTTACAACCCATGTTGCATGCATCGTCGTGCTTTGCATACGGGTTGTAAGGAGAGTAGGCGCATCCAGACTTAGTTCATGTGCAGGGGCAACCCCCACACCTAAGTTCTGAGATGTCCTTGAAGACAGCCCCGTGCTATACGCGTTAGGGCCTGTCTTTTTGCTGTGGGCGTATAGGCCTTGGAGACTGGGCTTGGGCGTATGCTTCTTGACAGCATGTTTGAGTCGCCTTAATATAGGCGTATAGTATGGATCCAGAGAGCCTGGACGCATAGCCTTGGGTGTATGACTCTGAATGCCCAGCCTACTGAAGACAGAAGTGTTCTGGTTGGGGCTATGCGCCCAAGCATTCCCTTGGGTGCATGGCTTTGGGCGCATGCTTGCTGGAGCAGCGCTGTTTTCTTCCAGTTTTGCCTCCTTCGTTCGTGAGCCCCGCCGGGTTGGCTAGAGTGCCGTACACCCGAATTTTTGGCATCGTAGTGTTTTCCTCTGCCAAGTCTCGAGTGTTGAACACTCTGTTGTTGGTTGTGGAAGGAAGAAGTCACTGGGCTAGTAGAGCCCAAAACGGTGTGAGCCTTCTCTATTTGGAGGACTTCTGTGGCAGAGTCTTGCGCCCATGTGACAGAGTCCTCCAGCTGCATATCCGCTATGACACTTGCAGGATATGCACAGCGAGCCTTCAGAAGCCAAGTCTTGCGAGAATTGTTTGGCTTCGCTGATTTTGAGGAAGTAGAGCCGTCCCTCGAGAGCATCTCTTCGAACGCCAGCTGATCAAACTTTACGATCAGTATCTACTGAGTACTCCCCACTTTGTCGGTATCGAATTGCATCACCACCTTCTCATCAGAGAAAATGTAGTCTCCAGCAGAGTCGCCATTTTTGTGGACACACACAAAAAAGAAGAAAAAATATTGTCTTTTCTTTTATTAGCGCAAGACACCACAAATCGAGTACGCCTAAGAGATCCTGTACTGAGGATCCCCGAGTACAAAAAAACAATTCTGGGGATTGGGACGATGGAGATTGAGCGGCAGTTGCTCCTTTACTCCGTTGATACTCCGATTACAAAAGTGGGAGAAAACCTAAGAAAATGGCTAACTCTCGGCTCACTGGCAAGAAGTGCAGTAATTTGGCTCTTGAAAATGCTCTCCATTCTCTGTCTTGAAGAGGGATGAGGCCCCCATTTTATAGTCGTTCTTGGGCTAGAATGATGTTATGCGCCAACATGGGGAAACACGCTGGTTCCTATGTGGGCGCATAGTCCTGCTTTGGGCGCATAGGATGTAGGTACATACAGGCTGCGAGATCGTGAGTTGGTCGTGGTATTGACGTGGCCGCATGCTTCGGTACATGACTGCTCGTGGAGACTGACGTGGCCGTGCGCTTTGGTACACATTTTGATCATGGCTTTGACTGAGTCAGTCTTGGGCGCATAGCCTTGTCTTAGGCTATGTGCCCTCCTTTTGGGGGAGCTACACTGACTTGGGCGCATGGAGCTACACTGACTTGGGCGCATGGAGCTGCACTGACTTGGGCGTATAGAGCTACACTGACTTTGGCGCATGGAGCTACACTGACTTGGGCGCATGGAGCTACACTGACTTGGGCGCATGGAGCTACACTGACTTGGGAACATGGAGCTGCACTGACTTGGGCGTATGGAGCTACACTGACTTGGGCGCATGGAGCTACACTGACTTGGGCGCATGGTGCTACACTGACTTGGGCGCATGGGGCTTTATTTACTGAAAAAATTTTATTCTTCTACACCTATCCCGTGTAATAAAGGGATCGGACATGTCTATTATTCGTTAACAGCATGTCCTTCTGTGAGACTATAATATTGGGCATTGC
>JANAVB010005159.1:0-24819 GCA_029216955.1 Iris pallida
TGGGGTTTTGGGTACCAAGGCTTAAGTTATGGCTAAAAACAAAGGCTCACCAAACAATATAAAACATGGACATTAAAAATAAAATAAAAGTCATGGGCTCACAACCTTCCCTCCTTAGAAAATTTTTGTTTGCCATGAAATATAAAAGAGCAGAACAATTATCGGAGGACTGGACTTTTACTTCATGTTACAAACTCGCTTGTACAAAGAAAGTCTAGGGACGAAAACTAGGTACAGCAATCTAAGTACAATTGTTTATTTTAGATTCTCGGGGGTGATGATAGAGGCTCGGGAAAGCTACGGCAGCTCGCCTTACTCCTGGACGATCGGTATGCAGCCTTGGCTCCAGAAGATTGCTTGGCGTTGAAGAAATGCTCTCTTTGCTCTCTCTGCTTTTTCTCTCCAGTATTCTGGTGCTCTCTGATCTCGAAAAAGGGTCTCTTTGCAAGGGAATGGCACCTTGCTATTTATAAGAAGGGAATGCCATCATTAGGGTTTTACAATGATTGTCCCTTAAAGTGGCGGGGGCCTGTTGATTGATCAATTTGGGCCATTAATCCTGAATGTGTTGAATCTGGGTCATTAATATAGATTGTGCCGAATCCAATGAGTAATTAATGCTGATTGCAACAAATCTGCATCATGATGATTTGTTGACATTTTTAAATCTGAATGAATAAATCTAAATCATTCTCTGCCACGTGTCCCCAATATTGTTATAATTATTGGGATTTGATCCAATCTAGAGATTACTTTGATTGTAATAGATCTGAATTATTGAGATATGATCGGCTTTTGACACGTATCCAGCCACGTGTCCTAACTGTTGTACTCATGAGCCGCATGAAAGTCATCACACTCAAACCGCATGAGAGTCGTCGTGCCCGAACCGCATGAGAGTCTCCATACCCGAACCTCATGGTAGTCGTCATGACCGAGCCGCATGAGAGTCTTCATACTCGAGCAGCATGAGCGTCGTCATGACCGAGCCACATGAAAGTCTCCATATCCGAACCGCATGGGAGTCATCATGACCGAGCCGCATGAGAGTCTTCATACTCGAGCCGCATGAGCGTCGTTATGACCGAGCCGCATAAGGAGTCGTCACGACCGAGCCGCATGAGCGTCTCCATACTCGAGCCGCATGAGAGTCTTCATACTCGAGCCACATGAAGAGTCGTCATGACCGGAGTCGTAACCGCATAGAGTTTATCCGAGCCGCATGAGGCTCCAGAAGACTTTCGGTCCGCATGAGTTTTTGAGCCGCATGAGGCTCCTTCTGGCTGAGCCGCATGGGCTTCCATGTTGTTTTTGGGCCGCCTAAGGCCCCCTACTTCTTTTGGGCTGCAAGAAGCTTTCTGGATTTTGAGCCGCATGAAGCTTCATGTTGAATTCGAGCGGCATAGAGAATCCCCTTCTTTCCTTGCGCTTGTGAAGGATCCTATCTCGCAAGTCAAGGACATCTCGGTCAACCATTGTACTCATTTTGTAGGCCCGGGTATCCCGAACACACGAGTGTGTAGGTATCATGTTTACAACTTTTTATCAGAGGCCCGCTTTAAACAGTTATCGGGACGCTCTGATGGTCAGAGGTTGGGACAGCTTACTGAGCTCGACGAGCCCGCGCTGCCCTAGACTTCTTCGACTTAGCACCCGAAGGTGCGTAGTAGGAAGAGTCCAAGTTGAAAGGAGGGAAGAGAAGTTGGTGCCCTTTTCAAAGGAGGAAAGGGGGCTCTTTTATAGAATGGAGTGAGCCTTTTCTTCTTCTTCTTTCCGATGTGGGACTAAAAGCAATATTTTCCATGCTTCTACAAAATCCCCTTCAAAGTTTTTAAATTGCAAATTTGGAACACTTTGAATAAGAAGCATGGAATGTAGAGTTGTTTGGGTGTGGCAATCCAATCAGAGGTAGCATGGACGTGATAGGTTTGGGTAGTTACGCTGGAGATTTTATGTGGACTAATCATCCTTGGCGTACCTCGGTTTTAGGTACGAATAATAAGTTGAGAGAGGGAACCATCATATTTACCCAGAGGGGATGAGGACGTGGTAAATATGGGTCTAAAGTAGAGCCTTCCTACTCAGAGTTAATGAGGACGTGGTAGGAGTGAACTCGAATGAGGATACATAGAACAACTCAGAGGTTCTATCAACGTGGAAGTTCTACGTATTGGGTAAAAGAATACGATGGAACAGCTGGGCTCCGAAAGCATGTGATGATGAGGAAAGATGTGGATGTACTAGGGGACCTAGTACGGCATTTATGGTAAACAGAGGACATTTGTGGACTTATTATCCTTGGCATACCTTGGTTTTAGGTACAGATAATGAGTTTGATAGGGATACCTAGAACAACTCCGCGGTAAGGTGGATATGGAGGTTCTTGGTATCGGGCGAAAGAATGCCATGGAGCAGCTGGGCTCCCGGGGCATGATAAGAAATTTGCGGTCAACAGAGGACATTTATGGTCAACTGAGGACCAACATACTTACTTAGAGGTAATGAGGACATGGTAAGTACGGAGGTTTTACCGCAGAGTCTTCCTACTCAGAGGTAATGAGGACATGGCAGGAGTGGACTCAGCGAAGAATATTTGTGGACCTATTATCCTTGGCGTACTCCGGTTGTGGGTACAGATAATAAGTCGAAAGGGAATCATCATATTACTCAGAGGTAATGAGGACATAGCAAGCATGAAGGTTTCTTCGACGGAGCCTTCCCATTCAGAGGTAATGAGGACATGACAGGAGTGGGCTCAATGACGGAGGGTACATAGAATGACTCAGAGGTAATGAGGACATGGAAGTTCTATGCAAGGGGTGATTGTTTTTGGCGGAAGTGAAACGACTCAGAGGTAATGAGGACATGGCCGTTTTAGAAATTTGTGGATCGGTTACCCTTTTTGTGCACTGGAAGTGCGGGTAGTGGATCATGAGGGAGGATCTCTTCCAGGAAGAAAGTTTAGGGGTATGATCATACATGACTTACTATCTGAGAGATTGACCGGAATGTGAGTTCAGAGGCACCAGCGGGTACATGACTCGATAATCTGGAATGTTGTGATGTGAGTTCAGCGGCACCAGCGGGTACATGACTCGATAATCTAGAATGTTGTGGTGTGAGTTCAGCGGCACCAGCGGGCACATGACTCGATAATCTGGAATGTTGTGGTGTGAGTTCAGTGGTACCAGCGGGTACGTAACTCAGCAATCTGGAAAATGTGATACGAGTTCAGCGGTACCGGCAGGTACATGACTCGATGATCTGGAAAATGTCGTTTAGATATAATATTTCTTCAGGAACTTGCCGTTGACGGGCAACATGAGCAAGTCTCTATTTTGTTTTACGAGGCGGTAAGCACCGTTGGAGAATACAGCCTCGATGATAAATGGGCCTTCCCATTTTGGCTGGAACTTGCCGGCGGTCTTGTGAGTCATGACCATCGGTCTCCGGACTGCCAGAACGAGATCGCCCACCTGGAATGTTCTGATTTTAACCTTCTTGTTGAAGGCTCCAGAGATGCGTGCTTGGTAGATCTCGATCCTTTACTGAGCTAGGAGGCACTTTTCATCTAAGGCCTCTAACTCTTGTAGTCGACGTCGGTAGTTATCATCCGTCGTCAATTGATAAGTGAGGGCGACGCGGAGCGAGGGTATTTGAGTCTCCAATGGAAGAACTGCCTCACTCCCATACACCAGGGAGAATGGTGTGTTTCCTGTGGCCGTTCGGACCGTGGTACGGTATGCCTATAAGCATTCACCAAGCTTCTCGTTACAGTCGCGTTTGTTGGACGATACGAACTTTTTGAGAAGTTTGATGATTGTTTTGTTGAATGCTTCTGCCAACCCATTCGCTGCTGGATTGTATGGCGTTGAAGCAATATTCTAGATACGGTGCTTGTTGCAGAACCGATAGAAGGCGTGGCTTGCAAACTGCGGACCATTATCGTGGATGATCCTTCGGGGCAGTCCAAAGCGATAGATGACGTGATGCTTGAGGAAGCTGATCACGTTCGAAGTTTTGACTTCTGCAAGCGGGACAGCTTCTGTCCATTAGGAGAAGTAATCTGTGATTACGAGTATGAAGCGATGTCCTCGGGAAGAAGGTGGAGTAATCGGACCAATGATATCTATTTCACATGCTTCGAACGGCCAGGATGCAACTATCGGATGTAGAAATTCGGATGGCTGGTGAATGAAATCGACGTGAACTTGGCAGGATTTGTATTTTCTCGCATAGTCTATTGTATCTGCTACCATTGTGGGCCAGTAGTAGCCCATTCTGCGAAGACGATCTTGCAATTTAGGGCCAGGCTGATGGGCTCCGAAGACACCGTCATGAGCTTCTCGTACGACTTCTTTGGCTTCTATATTTGACAGACACCGAAGCAATAATCCATCATAGGATCAACGATACAGCATTTTTGTCTCTGTATCGTAGAAGAATCTGAGAGAATACCGTCTGATAGAGGTGGCTTCCTTCGGGTTCTCGGGCAAGATATCGTAGACAACGAAGTCAATGAATGGTTGTCTCCAATCTGGGGCATCGTCGATCGTCTGAGCGGAATAACTCGCCACGAATTGAAAGCTGTTCTTGGGGCAGGCCAGTTCGTGGCCTATTACATCTACCAATTGATGAGTATGATTTGGCACTACTAGGGAAGCGGCCAGGCCTGCTAAGGCATCGGCTTCGATATTTCGGAGTCTGGGACCATGTTCGATGAAGAACCCTTCGAATGACGAGATGATGTCGATCGCTATTTGGTGATAGAGGATCATGTCTTCGTGGCGAACTTCGTATGAGCCCCGGATCTGATTAACGATTAACTGAGAATTGCCGTATGCTTCAAGATATTCTACCCCCAGCTCTCTTGTAAGTTGGAGGCCAATGACCAAAGCATTGTACTCGGCCACATTATTAGAGCAGGGTTCTGTAAGAGAGTACGCGTGATTGATCACCAATTCGGAAGGAGAAACCAGCACCACCCCGACCCCGACGACGATGTTGCCCTTAGGTCCTGTCCTTGAAGCACCGTCGAAGAACATTCGCCATATATCATCGTGAGAGGTTGCATGCGAGTTGGCGACCTCATCTGGGATTTCTTCATATATTCTGGACGACTCTGAGCCTGGGTGGGCTGCCAAAAAGTCTGCCAGGGCTTGACCTTTAACAGCCTTTTGTGGGACGAAGATCATATGATAAGGGGACAGCAATATTGTCCATGTAGCGAGGCGAGAGCTTAGTGCCCCTGGTTTAGTCATGAGGACCCTGAAAGGGTTGACTCGTGAGATCACATGTATGGTTTGTCCCGTGACATAGTGCCGTTTTTTTTGAATAGCGAATACCAGGGCGAGGCATTCCTTCTCCACAGCGGTGTATCGGTGCTCTGGCCCAATCATCATTCGACAGAGGTAATATATGGCTTGTTCATGACCTGCATCATTATTTTGTGCCAGCAGAGCCCCGAGGGAATGTTCTATTGCTCGTACGTAGAGCAGGAACGGTTTTCCAGCAACCGGAGCTACCAGGACTGGAGGGTTCGACAAATATTCTTTGATGCTGTCGAAGGCCTGCTGACATTCTTCATCCCATACGAACGAGACTCCTTTCTTCATGAGGTGGGTGAATGGTCGACATCACCCAGAGAGGTTAGAAATAAACCTCCTGATGTAAGCTAGCCTACCTTGAAGGCCCCTGAGTTCGCGAAGATTTCTCGGAGGACCCATCTCCATGATTGCCTTTGTCTTCTCAGGGTCTACATGGATACCCTGGGCGGTGATGATGAAGCCCAAGAACTTCCCGCTGGAAATGCCCCAGAAAGGACTTTGTAGGGTTCATTTTCAAATTGTACGCTCGCATCAGGTCGAATACCGTCCTCAGATCCTGCAGATGGTCTCCCTTACAGCGACTCTTGACGGCGATGTCGTCAACATAGCACTCCACCGTCTTGCGTAAGTGGTCTCTAAAGATGATGCTCATGGCTCTTTAAAGATGATACTCATGGCTCTTTGATATGTGGCACCGGTATTCTTCAAACCGAAAGACATGACTGTGTAGCAGTATGTGCCAATCGGTGTTCGGAATGATGTATGCTTTTCGTCGTCAAGAGACATCTTGATTTGGTTGTACCCTGAGAAGCCATCCATGAATGACATACTTTCGAAGCCGCGGGTGTTGTCAATCATGATGTCTGTGATAGGGAGGAGGAATTCATCTTTGGGGCATGTCTCGTTCAGATTACGGAAGTCGATGCAGATTCGAATCTTTCCGTTCTTCTTGAGGACTGGTACTATGTTGGCGACCCAATCCGGATGTTGTTCCTCACGATTGAAGCCGCTGGCTATTAGGTTGTTGACTTCAGCTTCAATCGCATTCATGATGCCTGGGCGGAAGCGTCGCTGTTGTTGCTTGACCGGCTTTGCATCCGGCCGAATGTTGAGTTTATGAAGAGCAATATCGGGATTTAACCCCAGCATGTCTTCATAGCTCCAGACGAACACATCAATATATTCTTTGACAAGTTCTAGCAGCGATTCTCGCTCTTTGTCTGCTAGGCTTTTACTGACGAAGATCGATTTTGGAGAAGATTCACTGCCGAGATCTACTTGTATGACCTCATCTTCAGTAGGAGGTTCTCTCTGTTCGAACCGCTTTTCCCATTGTGTATCCAGCTGTTGGGCCCACGGCTCTAGCTCGAGGATCTCGGGGATGTCTTCATCTTCTTCATAAGCGTCGGTGAATGCCATGTTGACTGACAGGACTTGTCTGAATATGTCTCCGATGCTGGTATCCGAGTCAGAAGTTGGTGACCCGGTCGAGTGTGAATGCCAGTCATATTCTTCATCTGAACTCTCAGGGGTCGTCGCAGGTGTAACATACCCTAATCCACATCGAGTCTTGCTATAGTAGTCCCGTGGTTTGCCTGCCGGGACCGGTGGCTTCAAAGGTAATCGTCGTCCAATACCGTAGTTCAAGCCTGGCGTCGTCTCTAGATCATACCCCTGTTTCTGCATGAGATATTTAGATTGGGGGCTATAAAGATACAGAGACAGTCTCCCGGCATCTGATCCAAGGTCGACTTCTTTTATGGTGAAGGGATGCGGATCTCCTTCCGGCCGAAGATGATTGGATGGTCCCCTCCCTCGATTATGCGGTAAGCGTCTTCCGCTGGAGTAAGCTGGATCGAGGTATACACGTTTGTCACCTGTGTGTAGATGAGTGCCTATACCGTATTCCATAGCATACGTTGTACAAAGCTTATTAAGCTCGAGGTAGTTCAAAGATAGCCCTTTATTGATTAAGTAAGGTATCTTTTCTAGGGGGATTATATCATCTGCAGAGGGAACATTAGTGTGGGCAGCCACATACTTGGCTAACTCCGGTTCCTCTTCGGCTACTCCCTGTATAAACGAAGATTGAGAGGACGACCTGGGCAACTTGATCGTCAGCGGTTCAGCTGGTGGAGCAGAGCATGGAGTTGTTGGCAGACTAGCGACCCCCAGCTTGGTACTCGATGCTGGGCGGGGAGTGGTTGGTTCGCTAGAAGTTCCAGGCCTTGTATCGGGGTGACGACCCTTCTTGGGAAGGCGTATCGTCATTGGTTTGTCGGAGGGATTGAGCTTCTCCGTTTGCGACTGGCCGACTCTCGGCAGCCTGATTGTCAGTGGCTCTGTTGAGGGTCTTGGCATTTGGCCGGACCTTGGCAGCCGGATTATCATTTGCTCTTCTTGTGCCGAGAGGATGATTGCGTCCTTACGCAGAGTGGCGGTAAGGGGTGCAGACTTGCCAGGTTTGCAAGCTTGGAGGTGGATTGTCAGAGGTTCTTCTGATCATGTGGCTGTCTCGGTATGAGCTTGCACATCTCCTTCACCAAGATGCTTCTTCGATTTTTCGTACAGACAGGAGTCTGAGTAGTAGGATTCGACCCCTTTGAAGGGATAGATATCAGTAAATTTCGTCCTCACGAAGCCGTATTTGTCGACATATTTGAAGCACTGGTGCAGCGTAGAAGGTACGATCATATAATCGTGTATCCACGGGCGCCCCAAGAGGATGTTGTAAGAGGTGTCTGCATCTATGATGTAGCAGATGACTTCTAACTGGAGATCGCCAATCTGACACTTCAGACGAATCTTCCCAATTGGGTAGCTCCTGCCCGAATTGAAACCGCTGATGGCGGTGCTTGTAGGCATCAGGTGATGCATTGGGATACGGAGATGATGTAACAGACCCTTCGGGATAATTCTTATGGAAGAGCAGGATCAATGTGCATCTGATCCACCTTTACATCACCGATGTATCCAGTGTAATATAGCGGGCGATCGTGCAGGTTGGATTTGATGAGCATGTCTTGCTGAGTGAAGACAATATTGGGCATTGCTCCTGTGCAGGCGCTGTCTTGGAGATCTGCAGGCGAGTTCTCTCCCGTGAGGTTGACCTGAGCCAGGTATGCGTCGACATTTTGGAGTCCATCGCTCAAAGCCGCACGAACATCCTTTGAGAGTCTCAGAAGCTCGTATAATGACAACTTGGCCGGTGTGTTGGCCAATTGCGCTAAGATGTCAAAGTTGTAGGGCTTCTACAGCCCTTGTGATGCCTCTTTTCGGAAGGATTTGTCAAAGCGAGTCTCCTTCGGCCTAGGCTTGTCGGTCGTCGGAGGCTGAGCCAGTCCCAAAGCGTCGGTTGTAACGGGCTGATGATTTTCAGCCGAGTTGTCAGCTATGGGTTGGGATTGTGCCCCAGACCGCGTGACGACGGCTGTAGCTTCTTCGATATCTGCCGAGATTGTGCGGCAGGACCTGACTTTTCCACTCTTCTTCTTGCAGGTGGAAGACGATGTGGGCCGAGTCACTTCCGATACCAAGTCTGGATGGATCCACATGACCTCCCTTCATGATGTGGTGAGGGACACTAGACCAGCAGCCTGATCTCGAGGAGGTGGAAGATTAGCAATCTCCATTGTCGCTAGAGGGATGGGGACCACACCGTCTTGAGTTTCCATCAGGGAGAAACTGCCGAATTGTACTGACACCATATTGGCTGCCAGTGTTACCTCCTCGAAGTCGATGGCCAGAGCGTTCGAATCGATAAGATTTTGGATGTACCTTTTTAGCTAGTAGCCGTCGTATGTGGCATGGTGGACATAGCGATGGTAATGGCAGTACTTTGGGTTCTCCATGTCTGCCTGCCGTAGTTTCCGTCTTGGTGGAGGAAGCTGAATTCTGTCTCCTTGTATGAGCATGTCCAAGATGGGCTTGACGTGACCGTCTTCGAAGGAGTAAGTGATTTACGGCCATTGTTTGTCTGTCGGCTTTGGCTCAGGTTTCTGTGCTGTATAAGCCACCATAGCCTGCTTACCCCTGCCGTCCCGATTGTTGGAGGGGCTACCCCCATTGTCGTTGTTAGGACGCTTGCCCTTGTTTTCTCCGTCCGAGATGTACAGTCCCAATTGGCGAGCCTTCTTCAATCGTTCTTCGGCGCTTGTGGCACTGATGATGAACGTCTTCCAGTCTTTGAATTGACTTTCGCCCATCCAGAGACTGATTGTTGGGAGCAATCTCTTTTGGCAGATCTCAATCAAAGAGGAATCCGGATTTCCAGATGGCAGCTTTATTGCGGTTTGGCGAACCGCTCAATATAGTTTCTTGTCAGCTCTTTCTCTCCTTGGACGACGTCCATGAGGGTGGACATTGTGATATCCTGCCCTACTTCGTAGAATCTCTCCAAGAACATGCGCTTGAAGCCGGCGAAGGAGTAGATGCAGTTGTCTGGTAGGTTATGGTACCAGTCGAAGGCGACCTCTTCTAATGCCCTGATGAATAATCGTGTGAGAATAGCATTGTCATTGGGCAGATGGTCGGTGGTAACCTCGAAGTAAGTGATGTACCGACTTGCTAAGGTCTTGCCATCATAGGGATTGATATTGAACGGCTTATATCTTGGCGGGAAGGGGACATCCCTCCATGCAGCAGGGTATGGTTGTCGTATTCTGAGGTCTTGAGATTTTCTCGAGCGTGAAACATGGCTCGGAGCTCCTGGACCTCTCTTCTCGCTTCGCGGGCTTCGTCCACGGCGGTAGGGGCCATTATTTCAGGAGGATCGTTGCCCGGGTTCGGTGCCGCCGAATTTGAGTCCGCATTGACCGCAGGTCCCGCGCTTGTTTGGCCAGGCGTCCCTCCTTGTAGAGTTGGAAGGGCTGCTTTGATCTCGTCCACAGACTTGACCAAGGCAAGCAATATGGCTTCGAGAGTGTCGATGCGTTGGCGATCGCTGGAACCACCTTGGCTGCTGTCCGTCATGAATACCGTCTTCACATGAGGAGAGATGGACTGAGCGGTAGAGGAAGCGCCCTCCGAATCATTCCCCTGTAGTGAGAAGTCATCGGGGTATGTGGGTATATTCTCTTCTGGTTCAGACTCGGAAGGAACAGTACCCCCAGTCTCCGAGTTCGTCTCATCTTGGGAGTTTTGGACGTCCTCGGAGACGTCGGGGTTTACTGAATCCGATGGAAGAGTTGCCTCCCCTGACTATCGGATTGTTGTGGAGGTTCGGAGGAGTGCTACCCCCTGTTCCAGTAACCCCATGCGTTGTGGATGACGAATCTCCCACTGTAGCAGATTTCGTCTTAGAACGAGTACCTTGGAAAACTCCGATGGTGGACACTCACTTAGACGACAGTCTTTTAGTCGCAGTGGTTGAAATCTTCGGGCTGGAAACATTTGTCTTCTTTCCTCTTCGATCAGCGGGGACTTTCTGAGCAGAGTTGTAGAAGACGACGAAAAGTTCCTCGTCTTCTGAAGATGGCTGTTACAGTCTTTAAAAGACGGACTGCCGGTCTTCTCGTACCGTCGCATTATTGCAGCAGCAATTGACGATGACTTGGGTGCAGTGAAGTTCGTGGGAGGATGGCCTCACGCAAGTCAGACGGGTCTGGATCGACCATGCTTGCTCCCTAGATTTTGGGAGACTTTTGTGCACCTCTTTGTCCGTTTGCCGCCGGGGGCTGGACTCGAGTGGTTCTGTACAACTTCTCCTCTGAGGCCCGCATAACGGTATGTGGGACGCTCAGATGATCAGAGACAGGATCAGCGGACCGAGCGTGCCAAGCTCGTGCTGTCCTAGACTTCTTCGCTCTAGTGCATAAAGGCACATAGTAGGAAGAGTCTAGGTGATGCTGGAGAGAGTCAGACATTTCTTCTTGGGAGCACAAGAGATCAGGACCATAAGACAGGCGGTCGAAGACAGAGTCGTGCGGGGTAGGCGTCATGCTGCCGTCCTCAACAATCTTCATGCGGCTGGCAGACATAGCCGCATAGGCTTTCTTCATGTGGCTGGAAGTCTCAGCCGCATGAGTTTTCTTCATGCGGCTGGATGATCTGGCCGCATAGACTTTCTTCATACGGCTGGTAGATTCACCCGCATGAGCCTCCTGCATGTGGTTGGCAGATTTGGCCATAGGAGTGCTCGACTTCTTCTTGGGGGGCATAGAGTCGCTCTTTGTCCCTGCAAGTCCAACATCGTAGTGCTTTCCTCTGCCGAACTTGGGGACAGCAGAGTGCTCTACGGCTCGAAGTGGAGCCGTATGAGAGTCGCCTTCGCCATCTTGGGTAGCAGAGAGTATCCCATCCAGAGCTTGTGGAGGAGCAAATGATTTTGGCTTCCACTCGCAGCGAGCTTTCTTTGTGCAGGTTCGCTTCTGGATCGGGCCGGCACTTCCTACAGAGAGCATTTCTTCAAACGCCTGTTGGTCGAAACGGACGACCATCTTCTGTTGTGTGGAGCCAAGCTTGGCTGCATCCGACCGCGTCACCAACTCCTCAGCCGTGGAAAAGTTTGTCCCCAGCAGTCGCCATCGTGTTTGCCATGAAATATAAAAGAGCAGAACAATTATCGGAGGACTGGACTTTTACTTCACGTTACAAACTCGCTTGTACAAAGAAAGCCTAGGGACGAAAACCTAGGTACAACAATCTAAGTACAATTATTTATTTTAGATTCTGGAGGGTGACGATAGAGGCTCGGAAAAGCTACGGCAGCTCTGTCTTACTCCTTGGACGATCGGTATGCAGCCTTGGCTCCAGAAGATTCTTGGCGTTGAAAAAATGCTCTCTCTCTGCTTTTTCTCTCCAAGTATTCTGGTGCTCTCTGATCCCGAAAAAAGGGTCTCTTTACAAGGGAATGGCACCTTACTATTTATAAGAAGGGAATGCCATCATTAGGGTTTACAATGATTGTACCTTAAAGTGGCAGCGGCCTGTTGATTGATCAATTTGGGCCATTAATCCTGAATGTGTTGAATCTGGGTCATTAATGTAGATTGCGTCGAATCCAATGAGTAATTAAAGCTGATTGCAACAAATCTGCATCATGATGATTTGTTGACGTTTTTAAATCTGAATGAATAAATCTGAATCATTCTCTGCCACATGTCCCCAATGTTTGTTATGATTATTAGGATTCGACCCAATCTAGAGATTACTTTGATTGCAGTAGATCTGAATTATTGAGATATGATCGGCTTTTGACACGTGTCCAGCCACGTGTCCCAACTGTTGTACTCATGAGCCGCATGAAAGTCATCACACTCAAACCGCATGAGAGTCGTCGTGCCCGAACTGTATGAGAGTCTCCATAACCGAACCGTATGGGAGTCGTCATGACCGAGCCTCATGAGAGTCTTCATACTCGAGCCGCATGAGCGTCGTCATGACCGAGCCGCATGAAAGTCTCCATATCCGAACCGCATGGGAGTCGTCATGACCGAGCCGCATGAGTGTCTTCATACTCGAGCCGCGTGAAGAGTCATCATGACCGAGCCGTATGAGCGTCTCCATACTCGAGCCGCATGAGAGTCTTCATACTCGAGCCGCATGAAGAGTCGTCATGACCGGAGTCGTAACCGCCTAGAGCTTATCCGAGCCGCATGAGGCTCCAGAAGACTTTCGGTCCGCATGAGTTTCCGAGCCGCATGAGGCTCCTTCTGGCTGAGCCGCATGGGCTTCCATGTTGTTTTTGGGCCGCCTAAGGCCCCCTACTGCTTTTGGGCTGCATGAAGCTTTCTGGATTTTGAGCCGCATGAAGCTCCATGTTGAATTCGAGCGGCATAGAGAATCCCCTTCTTTCCTTGCGCTTGTGAAGGATCCCATCTCGCAAGTCAAGGACATCTCGGTCAACCTTTGTACTCGTTTTGTGGGCCCGGGTATCCCGAGCACACGAGTGCGTAGGTATCATGTTTACAACTTTCTATCAGAGGCCCGCTTTAACAGTTAGCGGGGCGCTCTGATGGTCAAAGGTTGGGACAGCTGACTGAGCTCGACGAGCCCGCGCTGCCCTAGACTTCTTCGACTTAGCACCCGAAGGTGCGTAGTAGGAAGAGTCCAAGTTGGAAGGAGGGAAGAGAAGTTGATGCCCTTTTCAAAGGAGGAAAGGGAGCTCTATTTATAGAATGGAGTGAGCCTTTTCTTCTTTTCATTTCCGATGTGGGACTAAAAGCAATATTTTCCATGCTTCTACAATTTCGTCCTCAAAATTTCAAGACGAGGGCCGGGGTACAATCAAAATCACTTAGCTTGATCAAAAGCAAAATTTAAATCATCAGACACGATCGGATTCTAGGCATGATTACTAGGTACAATGATAAAAATATAGGCACGATCAGAATTATCTAGATATGATCTGAGATAGAGATAAAAATTTTGTTGTGATAAAAAACAAAATTTAGGCACGAGAAAAATCTAGGTATGATTAAAATATGATCATAAAATAGGAGAAAATCAAACGAGGTCTCGTGAAACAGAAAAGACAGGAAAGAAATGAATGTCAACAGTTTACTGAGAAAGCATAAAATAATATTATCTTATGTGATGAGGGACTAAAAATTCTAAATCAAATTAGAATGGGTTATAAGGGTTTGTGACGCAGAAAAAATCAACAAGTTATTCGATAGTAGGATAGCGAGGGTGATTATAATAATATAACTATGATAGGAATGTAATCGGATATGATATTTTCATTGAGAACTGAGTGATAATCAAAGGGGAATAAAAAGAATATCGTATCACTATTTCAAAGGTCAAAAGATAGGGTATGCAAAAATAAAATGACTTACAAGATAAAATCTTATTAATACACATGCAAAAACTACTCTAACTCGCTAAAGTAGCTGAACTCTTAGGATCTATAGAAAACTAAGGCAGCTGCCAAGGTATTAAAATAAAAAATATATATATGGAACCATAAATCACCTAAATCAATTTTTTATCCATCGTTGTATGCTAATGGTCTTATCTGAATTCCTCTCTGCTTATTCCTTCTCTAGAACCTATCATTCCATTGCTCGTGTTATTCCTTCCATGGCTATATCCGTCCCTTCTAGGTATAGTAGTCATCTAACCATGAGAGTTGATCCTCGTTAAGTGTTTCTTTACTTGATCATTATATTCACATGTTTATATATATTATCCAAATCCACTTCCTCCATGGGAGAACATTACCAAATCCTATACCTTCCTCGCTAACTCTACATACGTCTTCCTCTATCTTCTATAACTCTTCTTTTAATCATAAAATTCAAAATCGTCAAATACCTTCATTTGCTTGAATGAGATTTAGGCACTAGTGAGCACTACCGGTTTTAACCCAAATAAGTCATAAGCTAAGATATACCACTCTCTCAAGACTAGCTTACTCAAAGTATTATTCTACATTTTCTACCCTTTAGCTATATAATATTAATCCCAAGAATCCCTTACAAGGAATGAGATAAGTAACAATCTATGTTTCCCCCGCATATAGCTATCAACTATATACATATGGTCATCCACAAGATGTATATCAACTATTTAATATATAAAGCTAACCATAACTATCTACAGCTTCCAAAATATGTAAGTAAATAATAATAATAATACTAAATAAATAAATGAATAAATAAATAAATAATATATATATATATACAACGTACTAAGGTTGAAACAGGAAAGAGATTGAGCCAATAGAGATTGATATGGTCCTAATAAGTTCTAGAAAAAATCAAGTACAATTTTATAGAAAATATATCCTTTCTGGCTGTGAGAAGAGATGTGTGAAAATGGAAAGCCGCTAGAAATACAAATCCTCTAATCGGACAACAGTCAGAATAATTTGATGGTGCAGAAAAGACAACCATATTATGGATATAGTCTTAATAATATTCGAAAACCCAAATATATCCGAAGTCACTTTGTCTCAAATTCATGCCTCGCCAGAGTGCACCTGACTGTAGTAAAATTTTGGCTCCATAACTTGAATAGTAATAGGTTTTCGAGTAGTCTATCAACTTTATCCATTTCCTGGCTAAACAACATAGGAGACAAATTTGATGCATTTAGGACGTAGTCTCAATAATATTCAAAAAACCTATCAACACCTGAATTACTTTAACTTAGAGTCTATGCCCTGCCAGTGCGCAACTGGCTGCAGTATACTCGCAGTTTATATAATTCAAATAGATGGTTACGACGCATATGTGCGAAGCCATATTAGGTCACTGAATATTTTCTTAACTTTGTCCATGGAAATTTCAAAGGGATAATTCAACAATTTAAATCAATGACTAAAGGAAATTCAATATTAGGATGGAATCGATTCTCTGACCGTTCGTGCTTCATAATACTCAAGCATTGAGTTTAAAAGCTTCCTAGGCCATGAATTGATCAAGAAGTTGCCTAAAAAGAGTAAGGTTTCGAGTTGAGTGGAGGAAATCAACAAATAAAAATATTTTCGGTACTTGGAATAACTTAGGAAATATCAATCCATATTGGAATTATTTTTTTCGAAAAATAGTTCCCTTGGGAAATATGTGAACCAACTAAGTTGAATCAATTCTTTGGTAACAATTAACCTTGGGGCTTTATGGTTCCAAAAGAAATCGGTTCGAAATCGGTTCTAAAAAAGTCAATTGGAAATATGGTCAAGAGAAATGGTTGGATACACTAGTCGTAGAAATACTTTGGGTAGATAAGAGTTTATTAGGTTTGCTATAGAAGAATTTGAAACTCTAAATAGTGATTGGATCTAGATTCCAAATAAAGATAGAGGAGTAAGATTTGATCAACAAATGGAGAAGTTGGAAATAGGTTTGCTAAAGAAGGAGATTAAAAAAAAATATAATCTTAGTCCAAAAAACGACGAAAGAGTATGGATCCTAAAGTATGCTAGAATCTGATAAAGATATGAAAGAAAATAATCCCGAAAGCCATGGGATACTAAAATATACCAAAAATCTAGAAAATAAAATAGTCAGTAAAACATACCATCATACGATCGGCCTAATCTAGATAAGGTTGAGGTACAAACGTAAGCAAGGTAACCTATAAAACTATAAGCAAGCTAAAATATTTTAAAATAAATAATTTCGGCCTTATATTGTAACATGGTGAATATAGTAGACTCTCTGTTCACCATGTATATTATATCACTTCCAATTGTTATCAGTACCAACTAATATCTTGGTATTCTAAAATTCTATTCTTCCAATTCCTAATCACCTAATATATCCTTGAGAAAAACCGTCTTACATACATTCTCATTAAGATTACAATTTAGAAATTGTATCGTAGGGGAGACATGACTTTAGGAAAGATATGGGCCAAAAAAAGTGTAATCAAGGGTAATATGTTATGCTTCGGTAGGGTATCATCTAGTGCTAATCAATAATTCTAGGTATCATCAACTTTTCTGGTCCTGGTCTGGTTCGAGTAGCCTCCCACTGCTCAATCTACTATTACGATTCTCTTGTCATGTTTTCTTGCGTCATGCATAGAAAATAAGATCTTGCTAGTACCGACTGATAGGCATAGGTCAGGTTATCTTCGTAGTCTGGCAAGTTTAGGGACAAGCATAAACATGGTAACCTACCGTTCTATAAGCAAGCAAAAATAATTACTTATATTCGGCCCTATGTTATGACAAATCAATATTCTAGTGTTCTAGTTGTTTCTAGGTATGTTCACTTAAGTTGTTAATTGACCTGCATGGGCCACCACTAAAAAATGCCACGATCCGATTCCAAATTGTTGGGTCGAATCGGATCATGCCCAGCCTGTACGTTGTGAGACGGCGACAGTAAGCTGGTCTATTTGCAGGTATTCACAACAACATTCATTTGTATTTCGTCACAACACGATTTTACGAATATTTAAAAACTTTTTATTCAACAATTGAAAAGTACAAACTGAAACTAAAAGTACTGAAATAAAATACTGAAACCAAAATCTACAACTCCAACACAAATAAATTAGATAACGAGGAAAACAACTAGCTAAACGGTCGGTTCATCAGCCTCTGGTTTTGCGTCCTCCAAGGGGGACTCTAGCAACACCACATGATATAATATTGGGTCATAGTAGCTATTGAACAATAGCTCAGCATCATCAACATCATCTATTAGGGAGGATCCAGTCAGAAAAGGAGCAGGTACGAGTACATAATCCGACATTCTAAATAATAATGGAAAGATGCAATTTTAAACAGTTGAAATACTTTGAACAATATTTTCCAGCAATTCAGTATTTGAAACAATATAATTTGAATAGGTAACGTCTATGACCGACTTGGGTTATACAATAGCATCCTAGCGACGCGATACGGCTTATCCCCGTGTGTAAGAGGGGTAAGCCCACACAATAACAATATGCAATATGAGGGGTATTGGTCATAAATGCTACACTATTCTTCCAATATCCCCACAATCAATATCAATCAATATTTGAACCCTAGAAGAGGGTTCCGTGTAGCAATGTGGTTTAAGCATGCAATATAACAATTACTAAATAAAATGCAAGAAAATATAACCGTAACTTGCCTTTGTTAATGACTGGAACAGGATGTCGGTACCTGGGGAGGAAGTCAAATACGCCCTTAAAACCCTACAGTTGAGAACCTTGACTTAGAAACATAGATAAGCCAAATCTAGGTGTGCTAGTTACAATTTCTAGAAACAGACCCTAGTCAGGTTTTAAGTTATTTAATTAATCTAACGAAATCCGTCTAACGTCGTAAACTATATTGGTTATCAATTTACGAAATAACCGATTATTGATTTATTGGGAAAAATAGCAATTACACTTTAATTGGCAAGACTTTGTATTTTTAATAATATATATAAATCTAAGTGGTCTTTTAAGTGAGAAAACATGAAGTTGTTTAAATTATTAGGAATCTTTATTCATTGACTTAATATAAGAAAATCTTATTAATTTTGTATAAAATAATTAATACCCAATTATAATTTATACGTCTAGCTACGCAAATAAACAACCCAGAAAAGAAATATAAAATCTAAGCTACACAATATAGGGTCACAGAAAAATACAGAAAAACTGGACTTATGTCCTTACCACAAATTAATTAATAGAAAAAATACTTTAAAATAAATTTCTAAAAATTAGCAATTTTCGTAAAAAAATAGTTTTTATTTAAATAACATTGTAAAATAGAATTTATTTAATAAGAAATATTTTCATAAAATATGTCTTTTAGACATTTCATAAATTATGTAGAAAATCACCTTTAAACATAGATAATAATAAATGCACAAAAATATGTTTTCTTACCAAAATATTGGTTTAAAGTTAATATAAAATTTTTTCGAGTTTTAATATTAAATACCATTACCAAAATAACCTTTTTAAATAAATATTAATTTTTATTCTATTAATTCTCCTTATAAAACCTTCTTGATCAGAAATCATCTTTAAAAGGAAAACATTTATATATATATATATATATATATATATATATATATATATATATATATATATATATATATATATATAATCATTTAACGAAATCTAATTTTTTTTATACCATTTACCATTTATTTAACCAAACTTTTACTTCAAAGATAATAACTTTTAAACGAATATTTATTTAACTAATATTTTGTAAACAAAATATTAAATCATTATTTGGTTTAAAAATATCTACAACTTAACATTAAACTAAAAGATAATCCTAACTTTAATTTAAACCAATTAAATCATTTAAACAATATTTTAAATTTATAAGGTTAATCTATAAATCAATTAATACCAAAATAAACATGTATAAAGTTTCCTAATATGTATATTATTACCACATTGCTAATTACAACACGGAAAGCTAAAATATTAAACCACATAACCTAATAAAATAATTCTACAGAACCAAAATAATAATCTACAGGATAGACTCTACGGCCAGAATGACAAATGGGTTTCTGTAAAGAAAATGACAGAGAGAAATGGGAAGAGTTTACCAAAATTGTATGAAGGAGTACCGAGGGGAGGCCTCGGACTCGGAATGACGTCGGGATGACGAGGACGGACACGTGCGCACACATGGACGGACACGTGGGGAAGACACACGGCAACGGAGCACGCACGGGAGACGACGGCGCCGGCAAAGGGCGCACGGGAGGTGCCGGGGATGGGCTCGAAAGGTGGGGGAGTGGGGTCTAGAATCGGAGAGGGCGGCAAGGGGAGCACGGTGGTGGTCTCGGATTTGGATTTGGTGGAGGGAGGAGGAAGTTATGAATTTTTTTGTGGGAAATGAGATTGTGAACGTTCTGTGGGGTTTCTGATCTTCTGAAGAAATGTTACATGAGCTGAAGAAGGAGAGGACGTGGGCATGGAGAGCGGATCTGAGAGAGAACCGGGGAGTGGGATGATGGGTAAGTCTAACGGGTTTTGGGCTTCGGATTTTGGGTACCAAGGCTTAAGTTATGGGCTAAAAATAAAAGGCTCACCAAACAATATAAAACATGGACATTAAAAATAAAATAAAAGTCATGGGCTTCACAAGGACGCACCCTCATAGTCAGGACACACGATGAACATCATGTATCACGTGATACGAGAGCAGATGAGTGAGACGAGAAAGTCGTCTTCACTCTCCGAATATAGAACTCAAGAAAATATAATTAATAATACTCAAAACTTACCCACAATCTGACCGCCTTCGACCAACTTCTTCTCAAATACTCCAAATTCTACCTGCCTCTGATCCTGATAAATCCCATGTTGCTGCCTTCTATGGACCTGCTGCTACGGCTCTGCTGACCCACATGATATTGCCTCTCCCTAAACATCTGAGCCTACGTTGGTAGGGGATGCTGGGCTAATGGCCTCATCGCAAGTGTTGGCCCTTGATATGGTACTACCTTTGGAGCTAGCAACCCCGAAAACTGTTGAGCTGGCCCTCCTAGCCATTGTATCTGTGGGCAAGTAGCAATACGGTGGTCTGAACTCCCATACTTCAAGCACTGCCTATTTGCTGACCTACACACCTCTCGAGTGTTCCCTCCCTTGTCGTAATAAGTACAACATACTAGCACCCCATAGCGCTGCTGGTGCCTCGAATGATGCTGTTATACTGGTGTTGTCACAACTGTTGTGACTGATGTTGTATCATAAATACAGACGCCAGGTGTTGGTGCTGACGTCCGGGGTATTGCTGCTCCTCCTCCTCCCGTACTTTGTGCATGAGACCTTTTCTGGCCTCCAGTCCTTGCTGATAACCTTTGTATAGTAAGCTCGTGCCTCCGAGCCACCGTTAATACTATATTGAAAGTCTAGTAGTTGTGCCCCTCTACTAGATACATATTCTCTAAGTGAAGTCCCTGCTGGAACCTTATTGCTCTTTCTGGCTCCGTCACCACCATCGCTGGTGCAAACCGACTCAGTCTGCATATCCATTAACTGTCTTACCAGCCTGCTTGAGGCTGATGGATCTTTGTTGAAGCTCATGCAGAGCTACCATGCCAAAGTACTTGGCATTGAACCTTTCACTAAAGCTATCCAAGGAACAAGATGCCTCATTCCAACCTCTTCTGATGCCCACTAGTCGCGGGAAAGATTATTAAGTATCAATCTAACCTGATCAACCTTCTCTTTATCTGGAACCTTTGGTGCTATCAAAATGACCTCAATATCCTAAAGCCAAGCATCCATCGTGATGGCATCCTCTGTGTCGTCAAAATACCTCGGGTTAAGATAAAACTGAACTAACGCACCCGAATCTGTCTTCTCGCTCCTCTCTAGGGCTACCTGCAAGCCCTGGTTCAATAGAACATTTTGTTCCTGGTTCTGCACCTGCTGATGCTATTGGACTGTCATATATTGTTGCTGGGTTTCTAATAACCCCCTAATAATATGCAATAGTGTCGGAGTATCGAGTGCTGCTGGTACTTCCGGTATCACTGGAGGTACGAGAACCTCTGGCCTCTGCTGCTCAACTGGCTTATGTTCGATGATGTTTTCGATATGAATCTGTCCAGGTACAGGTGTTGTCCCTTGCTGATCTTCCACTGGTCCCTGCTCTACTGGATTCTCTCCTATGTCAGCTCCTCCAATAGCCGAGAACGAGATACCCCTGAAGGAAAGGATACAATGTGTCAAAAGACAGGACGATAAGGAATCGAGGATGATAATCAAGTTAGCAATCAAGGTGGGAGAAAGAGAAGACGAATAAGAAGATCAAGGGGAACATATTTTGATTGAGATTCCTATAATCGCAACACACCACAAGTCTGAAAAACAGACTTGCATGGGCCACCACTAAAACCTTGTTACACCCCAGTACCGAAATACGGAGACGGACTAGGCTAGCTACCCCGTAAAAGATGTGAAAACGTCATACGACGATTGTGGCTCTCAAGAGACTAGGGGTGCATGCTATAATCAGGTCTCCTATGATCTCACAGAGCATCTATGTCTCAATCAATCAGCCAAGAAGAAGTAATAATGATCATATAAGACAAAACAGAAAGGCGTCCCCGATGCTTCATCAAAATGATTTATGAGTCTAGCTACACAAAATGTTGAGCTAATGCCGAGAGTTAATAGAACATAACCGTAGTTAGCTGCAGTCTGATTTGATTACAATTATGTAAAAGGAAACTAATGTCCATAATAACCGACTAAACTGGTGTCGGTGGCTAAATGCCAAGTACAAAATAAAAGATATCAGAACGGTAAGGAAAAAACCTACTCATGGTCCCTGGGGCCCATCTCTTGGTGTGCACCATTGTTTGAAAAGAACGCTAGATCCTCTGGCGCTGCTACAAGATCTGGCAAAACAAAACCAGCGGGGTCAGGCCCCGAATAGCAAGTACCACAAGGGAGCATATAATGAATAAGACAAAACCTAATGAGTAAATTAAGACCTAGTTCAAGAGTTATAGGCTTATACCATATCATCGAGACAATACGACACCCTTACAACCAAACAAGGACAAACGGTGCTATTATCGTGCCGGAATAAGATACATCCTATAACTATGGTCAGGTTAAGGGCTTATGGTCGCAACTTCGGTCCACAGCCTATCGCAGCACAATAGCCCAACCCAACAACCAAACAAAGATATGGGTTGGACTACGCACCATGATAGTCCATGTTCCTCAGTTGCTAACAGAAGAAAATATATCACAAACAAGTCGATTTACAAGCGGCCAATCAATCCTACGGCTTTCTATGATTTGCCTGGGTTATCCCTGTAATACAAATAATATAGGAATCCTCAAATCGTATCATATCCAAGCAAGGCTAGCTGAACCAATTTAATACAAGCACGCACTAAATGCACCAGTCCCTCGAAAGGCCACCGCACTAAGACAAGCAATAACAGTTTCAGATCTCCTATAGAGAGAACCGGGTCGGCATTCACTAATCAGATACTGCACTCCACTAGTGCGGATGACTATACAGTATCTGTGGTGGCCAGCCGGTACGTTAGAACAGGGCCTAGGGTTGCTGGTAATGTATGATCTCGGGATTCCGTTTCCTCCAAAGATGCTACCAATTTAAGTTGCTTAGATTAACCCTATATTAATCTTGGACTCACATGTCGTGGTCACATGGTCATCCTCCTATATGTCGCACTCATTAATAGAATCTTAGTATATACTAATATTGTATCTCAATACACACTTAGAAAAGATACCAGCATGTATACAGGTAATCAAGTCAGGAATACGGCCAAATCAGGAACATGATCAAGTCAGAAAGTCACAGGGACCCCTCGTGACATAGAAGTCACATAAGGCACATAGTCGGGATAAAAAATCAAAGTCAAATAAATAAACTCATCCAAAACTAGATAAAATATTAACTCATCAAATCAAGCACGTGGGACAAGTCATACGCATGGCAGAGAAATCTGAAAGTGTAAGGTCCAACAAATAAACGCATAAGTCACGTGGTCTTATGTGCCATGTGCACAGCAGGTCAGGCTAAGCAAAGAAGGTACACGGGCACATAGAAGACCATGTGCCAGGACAATCTGGTGAATAGCGCACATGGCGCGTGCCTACGGTACGAACAGAATGGGCACAAATCGCGTGAGGAACGAGCACATTCTAACAGCAGTTCTAATAATTGAAAAAGTCTATAAAACGGTAAATTATATTGAAATATACGATGAACAGATAAGCATGGAATCATGGAAGGAACAAAGAGTAAAGGCAACTGAGCATGGTAATAATGACAAGTAAGAATAGTAATAAAGTTGATAAGACATGCAACCAGCAATATATAAAGTGGACCCATAAATTGTACATATCTAGTGTGTTAAATAGTACTTTCGACATGTAAATGGCTAGGGTTAAGATCCGACCAACTATACGAATCGTGTGCGGCTGCTATCATTCTCTAATGGGATATTTTGGGTATATTTACATGTCTACTAATCTATTTTTCTGCCCGACTAGTGTCACGACCCACACCCGCTTTTTTGGATACGAGACGTGTCCAAGCCAGCCTACGCCGCAGAGTCGGCGGTACAACGCTGTCACAGCCGAGATGCTCAAAATCACAAAATATAATATCTACTGCTCATTCATATTTCTAAATTTATTACAAAATTTACAAATTTTATATTTAAAGAAATACAAGGTTCTTACACGTATTTGAAAATGATACCACTTCTATCTAATTTCTAGGTTTTTGTCTACAAGTACACCCGTACCTCCCAATGCTAAGAGAAGCCACAGCTAACCTAAAAAATGTTGGTTTCCAGTCAGGAATGGAACAAGCACACAAACCAACGGCAATACGAAAATACAATAGAATTCACAAGACATAAAAATAACATATGTGAGATGAAAACTAAAAAGTAACTGATGACATGGCAAGCGGTAAAGAAAACCAGGAAATAATTAAAAGACAACTATCTATGTATTTTGAAATATCTTATTCGACATGTGAATGGCTAAGGGGTAAATACGGTACCCTGCACGTGTCGTGTGCAGCTACTATCAGTCAAGATTAGACATATTAGAATATTTTGGATAGTTCACACGTCTACTAGGATATTTTTTCGTCCAGCTAGTACTCATGGAATCGGGTCGCAAGCATGGTAATCATGTAATGACAGTCAAGAAGTATAATAAATCCATGATACTAATATTCGTGTAACGAGCGTGTCAACAAGTAGCGAGACATATGTATAACCATGAAATAAAAAGACTACTATGAATCGAAAGCAATTAGAAGGTGTACTTGCCTGAGGTCCTTTGCTGGTGAAACCAATAATACAACCACTCAGACGAGTCACTAAAGTCAACACATACAAAAAGTCTCTGGATGCTGAAATAGAAATTAAGAACGTTTTTAGAATAGTCAAATTAGCTAGGATTGCCTGTCCTTAAGTCCAATTCTGGACACATGGGCAAAACGGTAATTTTGGGTCAAAACGATGTCCGTCGTTGGATCCGCTTTACACCGAAAAGCGTGCCAGGGTCAATGGTCTCTAAACTCGTCAAACTATATGTCCACGAATTTGTTTTGATGATACAATCGACC